>UYYG01000052.1:0-203600 GCA_900625125.1 Dracunculus medinensis | reverse complement strand
TTATATTATATTATATTATATTATATTATATTATATTATATTTCATTATATTATATTATATTATATTATATTATATTATATTATATTATATTATATTATATTATTATATTATATTATATTATATTATATTATATTATATATTATATTAATGATAGCCTCTTATTCCATGCCACATCTGAAAACAATTGAAGCCATCACTTTTTTCCACCGTCCACGCTTTACCTAATATGCGTTTTAACACAAATATTTAAATCGACGAGTTTTAATCAAGAAATCAATGAAGATTATGCGAAAAAATTGATTCAAGACCTTTTTACAGAACTAGGGAAAACGATGCACTTTCCTAACATTAATACTTCTAATTTTTTCGGTGATTTTTCTATCTAAAAGTTAAATCATTATGATTACGCTATCTTACTTCTACTTCACGAATAAAGCAAAGATGAAAACGAAAAATTATCATTCTAAGGAGCGACAATTAATTTAAAAACTCATTAATTTTCTCATTTTAAGGAGAAAACTACATTTGCAAAAAAATGTAAAAAATGAAAGAATAAAATAAAAAATGCCTCAGCTCAGCATAAATGTGACATCATTTGCATATTTACATATATATATATTAAAAAAAACAAAACAAATGATATGCTCTTCATATCGCCTCATATGTAGTTTTATAAAAATTATTATGTTCGAATATTAGCTCTTGCTTTGTCCATGATATCTCGTTTAATTTTAGGGAAATTCGGATGGATTGCAAGAATTCGATGACATACATCAATAGCATCGAATAATTTTTTGCATTTTAAATAATTATGAGCCAGTTTATAACCTGAAATTAATACCGTAAGAACCTCTTCTTGTACCAGTTTATAACCTGAAATTAATACCGTAAGAACCTCATTATAGGAACATTTGGAAAATAAAGTAAATCTGAAATTGATAGAGTAATTCATTATCACAAAATCTCTAAGAATCCAATATATTTTCTGTACAAAATTGAGGTAAATACCTATTGAAGGATTGCATCTTTTGCTTAAGCTCCATGCCTTTTCAAAATTCATTGCTGCTTCCAACCATTTTTGTTCGCGTTCCTTTAAATAACCAAAATATTCTAAGGCTTTTATCGAACTCTTAAAATAAGGAATAAAATTAGATTCTGAAAAATTCGATTGAAAAAATTAAAAAAATTTTTTATAAGCAATTGGAAATGGTTGAAGAAATCGATGAAATCCATATTTCAGAAAATTCCAGAATGAAAGCAAATTTAAATTGAAAAATTTTGAAAATGACAAAACTTACTGCATTATATTGAAGAACAGTTCGTAGCAATGATAGTGTTTGCTCATTTTTCCCCTGATTTATATACAAATTAGCAAGAAGAAGCCAACCTAAAAAAATCCACTTTTATCATCGCTTTTACCAATGATATAATATAGGACAACTGGTTCAAAAATACATTTTTCGAGATAATCAGCATTCTCTAATGTCCAATTGTACCCAACGACTCGTTTAAGTTGAGCTTTAGCTTTAGGTACTTGTTTTAAAATTATATATGCTTTTGCACACCCCAAAATCGCTCCAACATTTTGAACATCCTATAAATTCCAAATTTCGTCACCGATTTCTAACAATTATCTAAGTAGTTTTAAAATAAGTTAGCGATTCTGTTGCCATAAATGGTATATTTTAAAAAACTTATTTTTTTCCATTTTTATCCATTATTTGATTTTGAAGAGTTAATATTAAAGAGTTAATTAAAGAGTTGGAAAATTAACCCTATTTTCACCAGCCATTTCAATGAAATTGTTGAGTGCTTGTTGGACTGTACTTCGATTATTACTTGCCAGCATTATAAAACCTTCCATTAATCTATATTTATAATCCAAATCTGGCTTATATCGAAGTTCCTTAATCATATATATATATACATAAATATTTTTTTTAATATCTTGAAATTTTAAAATTAATTTAAAAGCGGACCTTTAAAAAACGCTCAGCAGTTTTTATGCTCATCTCCCTATCATTTTCTCCAATCCTTAAAATATAATTTGTAAAAACGATTGAAACTGATCAACAATAAAAAACTATATGAAAGTATTGAATATTACTAATGATCAATAATAAAATTAATAATACTTGTATATATAATGAAATAATTATAATAGTAAATAATAATAATAAAATAAAATTTTTTTTTAAGAAAAATTTCTTTTATTTTTTATCAAATACTAACATAGATTTAGTAAAATACTGATATAAATACTGATTTTTTCATGTTTTAACAAAGAAATATGCGAGAAAAAAGAAATCCAATCAACTTATCAGTTTGCTCGCTATGATTAAGCATTTCATCCCCAATGATTTCATTATCAGGATTAAGGCAAATCTCAATCATATTGTATATAGCACGTTCACCCCATTCTAGATCTCGCCGAGCTCGATTGAATGCTTGTAATGCTGTATTCGGCTCACCAATATACCTTTAAGAATTCAAATAAATAATTTAATAAACAATAAAAAATCAAAATACTCATGCTAATGCAGAAACTTAATTTTGAGGCAAGTAACAGCATAGCTATTAAGTTCAAATTATTTCAACTATAAAATTTCACGAATAGCAACTTCAAGTTAATTTTGCAATTAAAATAAAAATCTAATTATACCATTCATACAATCCTTTGCAATAATTGAATCCAGCATGCACAGTTGATCGTGGATTTGCACTAAGTGCATTTTTTAAATATTTTTCTGCTTGTTCTATATTCCCATTTCGCCAGTTAAGTTCAATGTAGACAGCAAGAGCATGATATTGGTCTATAAAACATAAAAATTTGAAATAGTTTAATTTGAAATAAAAATAGTTTTTTCCTAAAATAAAATTTATAAAGTTCAAACAACACAGAAACATATAAAGCATGGTGAAACTGTTAAAAATAAATAAAAAATAATATTTTTCACATTTTCTGAAGAAATGCACTTTTAAGCTTTTAAAGATGATCAGATTATCGAAGTTCGTATCGATATTATTCGAAAATTCTAAAAACAAAACAAAAAAAACACTTGGATTACGATCGAGCAACTGAGCAAAATGAATGATTGCTTTTTCAGTTTCATTTGACTGATAAAGTAAGTCTGCTGCCATCTATAAATGTAAATAAAAAATCCAAATATTTGCTTTTGAATATCCTCTAGCAATTTCTGAATGAAATAACCGATCATACTGATTATATAATTTATTTGTTTTTCATCATAACTATTAGCAAAAAGGACTTTATCATTAGCGTATTCAAGGTTTATGATATTAAACTCTGGATTAATATAACTGAATGCCGACAAGCGATGTGTATTATCCGGTTGACTATTGTAGGGAAAGGACATAGCTTGAAGGAAACCAGTTTTTATTTCGAAATGGTATATCAATTCCCCATATACAGAGAATTATGCCAATGCTGATAAAACGCCTTTATGAGTCGAATGGTCTCTAGAATAGTCTCCGTCATATTCCATCACCAAAGCGCTGCTCTATAAATTAAATCGAAGACAGCTGCAAAATCGGTGAAATACATAACGGTGGATTATTTGAAACGATTCCAACACCTTTCTTAACGTTAATATCAGTACAATCGCCGAAATCCAACTTGGTTAGGATATATCCTGCTGTCCCATATTGCCAAAAGTTATTGAGAAGAAGCAAAAATTTTTGCTGATACGTCTAAGCTGATTCGTTGATAATATGTCCTATTATCTTTCATAAGAACTGGGAAAATTGCTCCCGTCATTTGATATTATTTCTTTTTTCCATACCAAAGAGTACATATGTTGAAGCTACATTATGAAGGATGATAGACAATATAAAGATTTCAGCCCAAAGACCATCTTCTCTCGCAGTTTTATTGGCCTTAAGCATCTAAATGGCAGAGATTATTATTTCCTGTTCTGAAGGTGATTCATAATTGCGTACATATGGCGCGATGGACGATTCAGCAACATCTAGGACAACAAATAGTTAAGTTTGGCTTTAAAGAATCCCTTACTTCTTTAAGGCAATCCTTAACAATCTTAATAGGCACATTATTACTATCCTTTTCACTTCACTATTGCCAGAGTTATATAATTGCTTTATATCAAGGTTATTCTCTCTAATAGTAATTTCTATTTGCTCATACTGCTGCGTTGTAATTTTGAAGCACCTTGTAGCCCGACATTCAAGCTTTTTCAGACAATTCGACAGTTGCTTCCAATATCTAACTGGCGAAATTCCTACTAGCATATCTTAGCATGAAAGTGGCTGACTTTCGGAGACATGTCTTTAATTGGGATCAGTATTTATCCGCCGTTCCGGAGTTGTCATTGATATTCATTTCACAGAGTTTCATTAATTCGGTTTAAAATACGCTTATTGCTTTCGGATCTTTGAGGCAGTTGAAGGACCTTTCGTTAGGATACGTTATTTGCAAGTTGTCAGTTTTATGCGAATCTTGGATCGAGCCATAATATGATCTGATCCATGAATTTTACCAGTTTTAGCGTCCCGATAGAACGACTATATATTGCTGAACTTTTCCAATGGCGAGCGACTAAGTGATATAATGATATAATCAATCTGGTTGGCAGTATTGGTTATCCAGAGAGTTCCAGGTGATTAGATGTATTACCGGAAGCATTAGTAACAATGAGATTGTTCGGTAAAGCGAAGAATGTATTTCCTATTGGCGCACCCCCCGATACCATATTTGCCAATATGGCGAAAAATGGCGAAAAAAACTGTAAATATGAGCAAATCATCCGGATTTCCGCCCATTTTAAATTAAATATATGCTCTCAAAAAATCATTTTTGGTCATTTTGTGCTTCTATTAGGGGAGACGAGTGAACGATGGGCATTTCTGATTTGATTTATATTTGATTTATATTTGATTTTTTTTACTGTATTATTTCTTTGTAGTAGGGCAATTAGTTCGCTTTATTTTGTTGTATATTTGCGTCTTTACTAATAAAGATTTAATTACCAAGTTTGATTTCGCAACGAGAAAAGTAAGAAGTAAAACGCTGGCCGCAAAGTTTATAATATTATTAAGAGATGAAAGACCAGCAAGAAAGTTAAATCTATATAGAAAAAAGATAGTGGAGCGGATTCCCAAAAAGAATTTTTGTAAAGGTAGAATATTGGAAGGGGAATCGCCATGCTCCCAACGAAAATTTCGTAGTGCTATATACCTTTTTTCTGTACATATGGAGATACGACTATGCGCGGATTCCATCCTACCCTGATTATGACCTCTCGGTAGAGATATTAATAGCTGAAGTCCAAATGAATGAATATTAATGAGATTTTTCCCCACAATATTCAACTATACGATAGACTGGATAATGGACACCGCTTATCGGCACTCAAGAGGTGTCCAAATTAATCCAAAGCATCGTATCACAGATCTTGAATACGCTGATAATGAGCCCTTTTAGTTATGATGAAATGCAAATAATGCTAAATAACATTTCAGCAAGTGCAGTGACAATCGCAATAGGGTCAATATAAATAAAACGAAAGCTTTTTCACCTAAAGTGCAAAAAGCTAAAATAAAATGCCTCTTTTTGTATATTCATTGCCAGATGAGGAACTGCCTGATTTCAAATACCTTGGGTCCACTCTAATACCAAATAGACAGGCAAAAGATGATATTATAACTCGGATCACGGCAGCTAGAAATGCAGCCTTCCGGTTGATGAAACCTTTATGGAGCCGTCGTGAAATCACCATAAAAACGAAAGTTCACATCTATATTGCCGTGATCCGTTCGATCTTACTATATGGTCAATGAGAGTGGAGGATATTAAGAAGTTACCTGCCTTTGACCACTCTTGTCTAAGGTACATATTACGGGTTCGCCGAGTGGATAAAATCTCACTACATCGCATCCACCTTCGCTCAAATACCACTTGCATAAATAATGTTATCACTGAACGCTGCCTTCGCTGGTTAGGGCATATTCTCCGCCGTCCACCACACGAGTTGACGCATATTTCGTTATTTGCTAAACCGTGTGATGGATGGCGTCAAAGGCGAGGTGGGCCAATCAAGACCTGGACTGATACGGTGAGAAAAGATTTTGAACGTATAGGTGGACCAACAATATATAGACTTAGACGATGGAAAAAGGAATGGTTTCCATTAATGTCGACGATGGCATCAGATCTCGCCGCCTGGAAGCGTCTTACCCTTGTACCCGTTGGAGCCAGCCTAACAAGAGCTGTTAGAAGAAGAAAATGAGATTTTAAAAATTTAATAATGAAATATGATGACGGACCAACGTAGCATCGTCATTTTGTTTGTCGATATTTAAAACCAATTGACATTGAGTGTTACATGCATCGAATTTGTTCATGGAAAGATATATTGTAGCAAGTGATGTCATTGTCTAAAAATTACTAACAGTCCCACAGTGTTTAAAGTTCATTGGGTCAAGCCATTTTCCGAAACTTGAAACTTTATGGATAACATAATATTTAAAATTTGGAGACATTTCTTTCAACGAGGCATATTTTTTTTTTAACTTCTTTAAACTAATTCTTCGAAAGATGAAAATATAAACAAACTTTGATATCGGTATTATTCAATGCAATCGCCTCCTTATAAAATTCAATTGCTTTATTTCCATCACGACGATTCCAGTGAAGTTCAGCTAGTTGACAACAAATCCTAAACGAGCTTAATCTATATTTTTGTTTTTGTTTTCAGCTGAATGGTCGTCTCCATTACATATAAAGATAAATATTATAAAAATAAAAGACTATGAAAATTAATTTATTTTTACTTTACAAAATACTTATTTAATAATTTATTAATTGTCAAATCGACTTAGATTACCATAGATTTTTCTTCTAAAACGAAGATCAAACGATCAAACTTGGCAGCAAATTTTTTCTCTTCAGCCAAATTCGATAGTTCAGACGGAGATTTGCTGATTAACAATTTTTGAAGATCTTTAGCTCGGGTTAGATCTTCAGCTGCTTCCAACCAATCTCCTTTTTCGAAATGCAATTTCGAAAGGAGCATCCAATAGGAAACATGATTGGACATTGTCGCAACTTCTTAAAACCATAAAAATAAAAATCACTGATCCGAAATTTTTAAAAAATTTTTTTTAAAATAAAAATTTCATCGCATTTTTTCAAGTATTTAATAAGATAAGATAAGAATAAGTAAACGCCCATCATTTCTGATCTATTCTTAGAAGCTCTTACTATGATGAGAAATTTTTGCCAGGAACATATGTGGCGATGGAAGTAGAGGGCAACCTCAACTCCACTCATATGTTTAATGATAGATTTACCATTGTCTGAGGTAATGCCTAAATAACGATACTTAAGGCGATAATCAGAATGCAAGAACTCGATTATCCAGTCTATACTTTGATCATTCTTTCCAACATTGATTAAGAAATTATTATAAGGAGACAAAATCATTTTTGAAATATTTATTACCATAACTATTTGAAAAACATTTTTGAAACATATATTACCATAACTATTCGAATTAGATTCAAGACCTTGACGAAGCACCTTCTCACATCTTTCATAATTGCCCAGCTGCACAAGAAGTTCTGCTAAACGTTGTCTTATCCTGCTTTTATGGCCACTTTTTAATGCTGCCTCATAATAATTTACTGCCTTAATAAAGGAAAATTATTCTGTTATTCTCTAAAATTATTTATCATGGATAGCAATCAAGAATAAAATAAAAATTAACAAAATTAAAGGAAAGAATTGCAAATATAAAACAAAAATCCGTTGAAACAAAATACCCTATTGTACAAATGGCACTGCACATAGGCTTGTCCAATTTTTTCGGCAAGTTCATCGTTCTTTGGATTATTTTTCAGTGCCGTTTCATATACTTCAATTGCTTTTGCAGGCTATAATTATTATTATTAAAACATATGCCGATTTAATCTATCAACTTACTTATGAATTATCAGAAGAAACTTGCGAGATTGGAATTCTTCGTTAGGAATGCAAAACGATAACTAATGAAAAAAACGATCAAACAAACTTCTTGTATGCTCATATAAGCATTTCCGAGTAATATATAAGCAGCTGGAGAAGGATTGCGCTCTATTATTTGTCTAAAATTTAAAAATAAGTCAGCGAAGAGCAGGAAAAGACTGTAAAAAATGACACTATTTCTAATTTGATGCCGCAACCTTAGCAAATTTATTAACAACAAAGAGAAGAAAACCACTTCTTTTCTTTTGGCAAATTTTTTGTGGACTTTAATAAAAAATTTTATTTCCCTTATAATAAATTATTATAATAACTTTTAACAATTTTTTTTAATGTTAGCTTACATAAATATAGTCCTTCTAAAATCCTTTTTTGAAAATGAAATTAAGAAACTTGTAACAGATGGCAAATTGACGTTTATCCTTTTTCTCTTCCAAGTAGATTTGTGCCATTTTAATCCTGGCTATTTGATAATTTGATTGAGTTGGTGATACTGACGATAGAACTTTTAATGCTCCATCAATATCATTCCGCATCAACTTGAGATCCGCATCCATTAGCATAAGCTGTTGCTCTTCAGCTTTTCCTGACCACCGACTTGTCGCCTCTTCCATTATAACATCAGCTTCATCCTAATTTCATGAAGTGTTTTTATTTACTGCTTATTAAAATAAATAACATTTCATTAAGAAATAGCACCTAAAATAAATAATTTCTTCTTCTAAGCACCATTATTATTGATTAGGCTGACTGCGCTGGCTAAAAAGGTAAGGCGCCGTTTGATGTAATTAATGTCCGAGACTAAAAGAAATGTTCTCCTTTTTCTTCCACCGGTTAGCCTCATAATACGCTGGATCACTTATTCGTAACTTTAGATACTTTCATTCTGATGGTGATTTCACGGCGATTCGACAGAAGCTCGTCAAAAGGAAGAATGCATTTCTAGGTTTTTTCAGTTATCTGGGCCGCAATTTTGCCTTTCATTTAACCATTTGGTACAACAATGGATCACAAATATTTAAAGTCCGGCCTCAACTCGTGAAATAATAAAAAAGGTAAGTTATCACCATTAAGTATATAAGATTTATTTACATTGATCCTAAGTCCAATTTTTGCTGCAGCTGTCGATAAATTGCTTAGTATCTCTTGCACTTTTTCATATTTATCAGCAAAAAATACTCAAAACCTCTGATACTATATTCTGGACCGGACTACCCTTTGAATGTGGATAAGCGATATCCATAAACCGTACAGTTATTATGGGAGATAGGGCGCAGCGCCAACAGGCTTTACTCTTAAGAGATCTGTTCCCGTATATATGAAAACCTGTGTTGGGATGTTCGATGCCAAAATGCCTTTATGAACTGAATGATAGCCTCATTCCATTACCCTCCAGGGCGACATTCCACCAACTAATACGAAAATATCAGCAAAATTAATAAAACAAGTGAAGGATTAGTAAATATTTTTAAAAGTTAAACTAACGATTTGTCCAATGCCTTGGAGGGAATCAATTAATTCTAAATAAATAGTGATCCGATCTGCGTCTGTTACATCTAATTTATCACGTTTGTTAATAACAGCTGCAATATTATAAATGTTTAAATGAATCATCCAGTACCTCAGTGTGGACAATACCTTTCATAGTGAAACCGTAGAAATTATCATAACTGATCATAATATAGAATCGACTATGAAATTCCATTGTAAAATTTCGGCAATTTCAAATTTTTTTATAAATTATTGACAATTTATATAAATTTATGTATATATTTATATATTTATTTTTATATATTTAAGATGTATTTGTCGCACATACCTCTGAATTAAGAATATCGATATTTCCAACTACTTGAATTCTTTATAAAAATTGTTTTGAAAAAATGAGAAATATTACTATCTTGGAAAGCTGGCAATTCTACCGCTTTTCGAAGAGTAATAACAGACTGCTCTATTTGATTAGATTTTTTTTGCAGTTTGGCTTTGATTAGATGATATAGTGGATGCTCTCGAACCTTAAAATTGAAACTCAAACCAGTGTCGAGATATCTGCCTGCTTCTTCATAATGATTCTTATAAATGTGAATCTGAAAAATTGTAACTAAAAAAACTTCGAAAAAAAATCTTTATATTGAGATTTTCTAACTTTTTTGTTCACTTTTTTCCAATCAACTAACCAAAAGTATAGTAAAATCATGACAAATTAAATGAACATTAAATTAAATTAAATTAAATGAATGAAATTAAAAGGTTTCAGCAGAATAGCAATATTCGCGATATTCTATATTTTTCTCAATGAAAAAAATTAAAAAATTTATTTTAACCTGTGCCATGAGTAAATAAGCCTCGGCTATCGTTTCTTCCTTATCAAGGCATAATTTTAGCAAAATTTCAGCATTCGCTAAATCATTTGAAAGATATTTGGCTTTTGCCAGAAGATAACCGGTATTCACCAAACCTGAAACATGAATTAAGACCTTCTTCATTATTTTTCTTTCTTCACTTTCAATGCACTTCACTATTTATTTTCAAGAAAAATGGCCAAAGCAGTCAAAAGTAAAATGAAAAAGAACCAACCAGGGCAATTATCATGAACAATTGATAAAATTCGACTAATCTCTCCTAATGTAATATTAGCGCCATTTGTAGGCTGAAATTTTATGAATATGTTAATTCAGTGATATGAAAATAAAATATATCTATTTTAATCAAAAAAGAAATCATTAAACACTACCTAAAATATAACTTTAGCGAAAAAAAGGGAAAATATAAAAAAAAGAAAATTTATCATTTTTTTAACCAAAAAGAGAAAATGTAAAAAAAGAAATGTAAAAAAATGCAAACTGACAGTCAACGGAGCGAAATCATATAACTGTGTTGCAATATCGATAATAAAATTTGGATCCAATAATCTAAGGTAATCGATTCCAAACAAAACATTCTAAAATAGCATTATATTTCTCAGAAAATGCGAAAAAACAAAAGGGAAGAAAAATAGTTCAAGCAAAATGCATCGTTTATCGATTTCTATGACCTTTTACCATTGAAAATTCATATGTTTTAGCAACAAAACCATTACCTGAAGAGATGAAAAATGTGCATCAATAGCATTTCGTAGATTTTGAAAAATTTGTTCAAATGATTTACCAGTTATTCGATCAACAACAGCTGACAAATAATAAAACAACTATAAACAATAAAAAATTAGATAAAATTAGAGCAATAATTTAAAAATTTATAAATTTCTAAGCAATTCATTTGAGGTTGAAGAAGATTAAAAAACTAATGATAAAAAACTTGCAGATGATTGAGAAATAGCTGGATGAGTAACGCGAACAAACTCTAGTTGAGCTAAAGCATCTTCAATCTGATTTTCAGCCAGAAAACACCGAACGATCCCTTTAAAGAACAAGCAATATTAAATAAGTTCTTTAAACACATTTGCATTTTGTTTAAATTTTCCAACTTATCTCTTTCCTATTAAAAAAAAAATGAAATAAAAAAGGATATTGGAGAATACCAAGTAAAATCTGAGGCTCAGGTTGTGAATCTATTTGTAATGCTTCAATAGCTAGTGGTTTTGCTGTTTTAAAATCGTCATAATGCATAAGCCTTTGAACTTTTTCGGCAAGATATTCCGATTTTCTCCAAAGTTGTATTGCATTATCCAGTAAATTTCTTAATATGGATATTAAAAAGTTATAAATAATATAAGTGCCGTAATAATAGAAAATTCATTAGATATATCTCGTAATTTTAATTAGAAAAATACAAGAGAATGAAATTTCATTCTTTTTCTATACTATTAGTGGATGATATTCTGCTTTTTTTTTCCTTCAAAATATGCTTCGACAATTTATAAGAAAATAATTCATTCCATTTCAATTCATTTTTTTACAAAAATATGCAATATACTTCGCATAATGTGCAGTGGTGGAACCTTTTTCACCTATTCCACCCAAAATTTTTGCCAGTTTGAATTGAATTTGATGATTGTTGGATTCACTCTTTTCAACTGAATTACGCAAATCACGAAGACAAGTATCGATCAACTCCATATTTCCATTAACGAGATATGCATAAAGTAACTGCAGCATGTGGGCTGAGACACAACCATCCTGAATAATTTCATCATATTCAAATACTTTCGAATTATTTCGATCCATTTTCCATTTTCAAAAAATATTTTAAACCATCAAAACGACTTAAATATTTTAAACCATCAAAACGACTTAAAAATTCTTTTTTTTTTACTATTTCACTATATTATTTAGAATTACAAAAAAAAAAATCAGTAAAAGTAAAACTGACCAAATATAAAATCACATTCTCATTCATTTTAATAAATTCAGAAATACGACTTGAAATTTCGCGTTTGATTAAAATATGTGACCATCCTATTATACTTTTTTTAAATAAAATTCTAGAATGATTCACTCAATGAGTCTGTGAGTCTTAAAAATAAAAATAAAAATAAAACCTGAATTGTAATAACATGTTGCGCCATTTCTGTCGCTTTTTCCCAATTATGAGCCATAAGAAATGCGTCTGCATGTTCGATAAACCCTGAAATATAACATTTTAACTAATATAAAATTTCAATTAACTAGTAAATAAAGAAACCTGGCACGAATTTCGGATATTTTGCTGTTAACTCATGAAGGTTTCGCCCCATTTCACTGATATTTCGTTGCATTTTTAAACAATAGGCTTTACCAATGTAACCATCAGGATAATCTTAAAAAGCAAAAATATTCGCTAAAAATCAAAACTGAATACGGTTTTTTAAAATTTAGAAAGTCACCTTTTATATGCAAATTATTATGAAAATAACCATTAATTATAATTAATTAAAATGAAATCATTAATTACAAACATTTCTTAAAATTTCTTTAACTGTAAAGTGCATCTGTAAATAAGTCGAAAAAGAATCGTCGTTTAAACAGTGACAATAATTTGCTATTACTAATGCATGGGATTTAGAAACCACTGTCATAGTCCTTATCCTCTCAAATCGTACGACATTTATTTTAATCTTAACGCGAGTTACATTCCTTCAAATTTCGTTTTCAAGAAAATCTAAAGTAAGCTAAGCTCCTTTGTATTTCCTCAAAAATTTTCAAACTGTGTTATATTCTTTTAAATTCCAGCTCAAAAACTTCTAAAAACTATGGTAATTTTTTTTAGTTCTTGAAAAAGTTTAAATTAAATTAAACAAGTGTGTTTGCAGGCTTTTAAAATTAAAATGAATAGGAAAAAATTTCTCTGCAAATATTCTCCTCGTCAATTTTTGTTCCATCTTTTTCTTTTTCCTTACTTCGTTAAAAGATGCTAAATAATCTGTGAAATACAAAACCTTCAGCAATAGCCCTTTCAAAGTAATCAATGGCAGATTGTTCATCGTGATTAATTTCTAAATCAATCCATCCTTTTATTGAATTCATCTAAATTTTTTAAATAAAATTTGTTACTCAGCGCTCTTTTCATATTCATAAATCTAAAAACAATAATAATTCGATATGAATTAGTAAAAGATTCATAAATTATAATAAAAATCTAATAATTACCTGAACATTTTCATTCGTAAATCGAAAATATGAAATTTTGTCATAAAAGTCAAGTAAAAAGCAAACAAGAATTGCATTATAACAATTTTCTTCATCAATATTTGCCATATTTGAACTAATTTCTTGATCAATTTTTTTTATTTTTTCATTATCTGAAATTTTTCTCAATTAGTTCTTGATTGAAAATTCCATTTATTATTACAACTGTGATTTATTAATATTATTATTTAAAATATTTATTGATGGGCAACAGTCGAGTATTTTTAGCTTAGATTAACGTCTTAAGGTTTTTTTATTACTTACCTTTCCGATATCAAAAAATCGCATGATGCTCAGAATCCATCTCTATCTTTGCCAAAAGAATTTTAGTTAAAACCAAAAATTAAAATTTTTTGTTACTATTAAGAGAGTCTAACCAGAATTGGCGAGTGCTAACTCCTTCTAAAAGCTCGGACCATTATATTCTATCGCTGGCTAAACATATAAGGCGGCTCGATCGGATGCCATTTCTAAGTAAAACCACTCCTTTTTCTACCATCTAATCCAAATATTTATCACTGGGCCGCCCATACGACCAAAATCTCTTTTGATTGTATGCAGGTCTTGATTGGTGGTCCTCGCTTTTGACGCCATCCACCATAGGGCTAAGCTAGATATCTATAATTCCTATTAGGAATACGTAAAATGTGCTTTAAATGCTTAAAAACATGTGTGGTCAAAGACAGAAGATTTCTTAATACCTTCCACTCTCCTTGGTCGTGTATCAGAGCTATGCAGTAAGATAATAAAAACTGCAACTTGAAAGATGCGATTTTCATTTCAACAGTGATTTCAGGGCAATTCCACTGATATTTCGCCATTCGAAAGAACGTATTTCAGTGGTTATCTGGGCTGGAATTTCTCTTGACCATATGGTACAAGGAAAGATACTTAAGATTTGATAGTTCCTCAATTTGTGAAGTTATAAGAATAAGTATTTCATCAGCATCTGGTACATAGAAAGAAAAGATCTATCCATCTTATTTACATTTATTCTAGCTCAAATTTTTGCTGTTGTTATAATATACGTCTTGCATCTTTTACATTTCTTTCTTTATAACTATCAGCAAAAATGGTTATGTCTTTAGCGTATTCAAGATGTAATGCCCTGGACTAAACTGGAAACTTTTTGAATGCAGCTAGGTGGAGTCCATAATTTATCATGTAGTTGAATATATATGAGGAAAGACGCAGCCCTCAGTTCTTATTTCGAAAGAATCAGTTAGGATCTTCTCCTATAGACAGATAATGATTTTTTCTGGAACATCGTCTTGGTTCACAGTGCAGATATCAATCAAAGGAAACGGCAAAATCTATAAAAGAAATAAGCTGCCGATATCTGTAGTAATATTCCCTCTTAACATCGACATTTGGTTACTTCACATGCCTGATCTGAATTCATATTAAGGAGAATTCTCTTAATTCAAGCTGTTAATAATTCTATTCAAAAGGAAAAGGAAAATTTCCCCAGAGATGTTCGATAGGCTAATTTCTCAGTAGTTGCCACATATTCTATCCTCTTCTGGATTGGGACTGGGAAGATTGCTTTGCTCCAGCTGTTATTTTCATGTCAGAGAGCATACCGCTGAAGGCGAGTTGTGAAAGCGTTTGGATAACTTTTGAAGATTTTAGCTCGAAGTCTGTCCTCTTTGGGAATTTCGCTTTAATGATGAACACCATTTCTTATTATACCGATGGCTCACAGTTGCAAACGTATGACTGAAGTTAGAATGAAAGATGGGCATATTATTTAGTTTCAAACAATTCCCACCATACAGACCCTAGAGAGCACAAAACACACCATCATTAATGTCAGATCATTTCATTGACCGCCTTATGGTTGCTTTATGTAGACAAAATAATTTCCTATTATCGTCCAATCGAGCAGCCATCTCCATATTAGGACCATCCTATTCCAAAAACATCCCGCCATACTGCTGTTTTCATATGCCTTCGACAGCCACGATTTCCTGACATGCTTAGGACAGTTGGACCAGTACTGAACGGCTGTTCCACAGGCCGCTAATATCACTAATAATTGAAGTATTTTGATAACTGCTCTCAAATCTTTTAGCTATATTATACTATACAAACATCGAGGAATCAGCTTATTAGAGATCCTTTCTAATGAATAGATTTATGGCGGTATGATACACCAGGATGCACCCTAAACAAACTGGATTTAGACCAGGATGAGGTTGTGCTGATCAAATGTTAAGGCGGATTGCAGGTCACTTGAAATATCAGCCAATCGATTGCTTCATCGAATTATTTCATCGATTTTGCAGCTGCCTTCAGTTGACAGCACTTCAGAGGGTGATGGGATGTGACGGTTTTCCAGAAAAGATCATTCGACTCTTAAAGGCGTTTTATCAGTATAAATCGAGAAACATCGAAATAAAAACTGATATCCGTCAAGGCTGTTTTTCCTTGCGATATTCTGGATTGATAACTATGTGATACACTGAGAAAATATGAAATTTTATAAATAAGTAGAAAAAAATGAAAATATGAAATAACCGAGAAAACCGAGCAGAAGAAATTTTTAAATTAGTTCGAATCCCATTGGAAAAAACGATTGCTCGCTTATAAAAAATTTTACCAGAGCACTTAATTTTTACTATTCTCTTTACTAATATTATTAATACACAATTATTCTATAAATGGAAGATTGATAAGAATTCAGTGAGCATTTCAAATATAATAGCATGGTACTTCTTAGTCTTTCTTTATTCATTTATCGATAAATAAACAGAATATTTCATAAAAATGCTGAATAGTAAATATTTATCAAGTGGAGACGGAGACCGATTAGCGGGATAAACTTCAGTCAGCATCATGGTTCGTCCCTTGTCCCTGGCAGAAATAAGCCTCTCGCTAAAAAGTACTTTCCGACCGGATTTCTATCCACAAGCGAGCTCGTCGTGATGTGCAAAGGAGCGAGTTTAGCCAGCAGTAATGGGCAGTGCTTATCACTTGCGCTACCTAATTATCATAAAATATTAAACAAATAAAAAAACCTTTCTTGGCAAAGCTATAAGCAGCTTTGAGTGAAATCACTGCTGCAAGCGAGCAATCGCGATCACCGCTTAAATCTTCAGCAATATTTATTGCTTCCATATATTTTCCTGAAAAGAATTCGGTACAATTAATTAATTTTATTTAAATAATTATTATTTCACGAAAGAGACAGTGGCTTTGAAAATAACTTCAAATTTTTCCCAAATAAATAAATGATAAATTTACCGAGTTTTATAAGTGCAATTATTTTAAATAATAAGATTTGTCCACAAGTTTCGCCAGTTTTTGCTAAATTATCACAAATTGATAATGAAGTGCCATAAAATCCATTTTTTAAATGATAAAATATATTACAATAAGTTTGCCAATCCGGTTTCGACATCTGAAATCACCTATCTGAATTATCTAATCGGCGATTAACTAATTTAACTTCACTTACTGCTTGCGGCTTAGCAAAGACTGAGTGATAAGGGTGTTTCCCGTCGTCTGTGCACCTCCAAAGAAAACGGAAAGGGAAAAACCCAAACTGCTTTCTCCGAAACTTTATTTCATCTATTTTAGCCTAATCTTCACCTTTATAATATCCCAATAATATCTCCTTGGCAACAATATTGACAACTAATTTATTTTTCGTCAAAAATTCTTCAAAATTGTCAGCAAAACGAATTGAATTTATTTTCCTTGATTTGTGGGTACACGTAAAAACCATATTTGCATGGAATTGGCCGATTAACATTTGATCCGACGGGGCCAAATTCGAGCCATTTTGGTTTATTTCTCCTTCTTCTTTTCCTTGAAACCAGCAACGAATTCAGTGCAAACACGTTCAAGATCGGTTTCTTAACTCTTGCAGGCCTTGCACTTTTCCACTTTTTGATGTGCAAAACAATTGAGGGACACTGTGGCTGCAATGCACACGGCTTTGACGAAGATGGGTGAGTGCTGGTTGGAAGAGGAAGTAGCGATTCAGCATTGAGATTCTTCGCCGATCGCCGATGACGTTTCTTCTTACCTCCATGCTGTGCATGCATTTTCTCTGCATTCTTATGAAATTACTATTAATAGTGGGCCACGGTACCTGCTGGCCACCAACGGCACAACAAAACTTAAGACCATGCACATGAACAAAGCAAATAAATTCAAAGTCGACCGTTAGTAATTCTAAAATTCGGACTGAGGATTGGAGAATTGGCGAAATCGAGAATCGATTTCAATTCGGTAAATAATTAGATGGGTAAGGAAATTAAGGGAAAAAAGCGAGAAATTAAGCGGAGGATTAGAATTAAGGACGAAAATGCCCCAAAGGCACCTCGTTCCGCCTATCTTCATTATCTCAAGTAAGGGATTAAAAATTATTTCTTGTTGAAATTTAGACTGACACTGCACCCGTGGTACAATTTGTATCGTCTATTTGAGTGACAGATTAAAAGCCCCTCTTTACTAGGTGATAACTTTTGAGTTAGGCCGACTGTCGCTCAGGTCATTGTCTTGGGCGTCAGTCTGTCCTCTAAAAAGTCCTCGTGGTAGTTCAGAAGGTTTTGTCCCCTATAAAATTTTCCGTCATATTTAAAAACATGGAGCCTAACTAGAAATGGTGAGCACTTCTGTTATTGTTACAGCTGTTGAGTTACAGCTGTTTCTAATTTATTAACAGCACACGGGTTCAGTCTGCAAACTTTCCAACTTTTATTTTCACTATTTGTCTGCTTTTCTCCGTAGTTTGCTTGTCAGTAAATAAATGTCAAGTAAGTGGAAGCCACTACGTTTTCCAATATTTTCTCAAATTTGTTATAATTGTTGCTAATCGTGAGTTGCTAATAGTTCCTTCTTCATACTTCGATTCGTCCTCGCTTTGGGTAAACATCATCATTAAAAGTGTTGGAGAGTTACCTAGTGTTTGCTTGCAACACTCCCAGTAGAAATTTGAAATGAAGAAATTTCAAATAATATTAAATTTCAAATAATAAATAATATTATATGGCAAAAAATATAATTAAAAACTTTAGTTTCAAGCGAAATTCAACTGAATTTGAGAATAGTGACTGTAAGAAAGGTAGCGATTTTATGGTCGGATGGAAAGCTTTAACTGACGAGGAAAAAAAGGTTATTTTCATGATTTTTACAATAAACTTTGGTTGAAATTTTGCAATATATCGGCAAATTTTGCTCTTCGCAATAGTATAATACTTTGACTAATACTTGACACGAAGAATTATTAAAAGATATCTACTGATTGTATTGTTAAAGTATAGAAAAATCTGGAAACAGAGAACTAGTGAAATGTTCATTTGCAAATGGCCGAAGAAAAAGTGCCGTTTAGAAAATACACTTATATTGCCATTTTCCCCCCTATAAAAATTTCCCTCATAATAGAAGCACAATAAAATATATTGAATTGTTTAACTGAATGAAATTTTCGACTATACCATCGAACATTTTCTATATCTAAATTTTATTTTATATATTTTATTTTATATTTATTTATTTGAATTTATTTTTTAAAATATTATTTTAGTACAATTATATACAATGTATACAATGGTTTCAAATTTAGTTATATATTTAAATTATTTATATTTAAATTATTTAAATATTTATATTTAAATTCTTTGTTTTGTAAATTTCATTAAGTTATCATAAATTATTTCTTATATAATATTTCTAGCCTTTTTATGAGTTAGCAGCGGTAGATCGCATGAAATATGAAAAAGAAGTGGAGAACTATCGGAAAACTGATCTTTACAAAGTATTCCAAGGTTTTTTTTGAATTTTTTGCACTATATAAAATGAATTGATTGTCCAATTGTATGCCATCAAGTTTTCAAGACAATTTGTCCCTTAATTTTTCAAGATTGTCAGCGGTGCACTATTTTCTATAATTGATCTACCTTGTCATCCTCTTTCTTTCGTTGCACGTTTTAAGCATTAGATTATTAGATCCTTTCCAGAGAGCTGAATCTTCATATAACATGTCCAAAGTAGGATAATTTAAACCTCGTTGATTTTTCTTGATTGAGAACTCTGGCTTACTTTGTTCGATAATTTCGGTGATCATCGATCTGTTTTCTGGTTTTTTCTTCGGTCCTTGCAGATCTTTTGAATTCTCTGCTAGTGACGACATTTTTAGGAGTCTTCTCCAAAGTTCAAAAGCATCAGTACTATTCTTGTTCTGATTCCTGATAATCTTGTAGTCATAATCATAGTATTTGAATATTTTTTTCTTCTTGGCCCCTTATACCCATTGTTAATGACAGTTGTTTATTGCTCGACTGGTTATGCGTTTATTATTAGAGATTGATCCTAAAAAATAAAAATTACACCATTTCGATGTTTTGATTGTCAATTCTACATGAGGGTATTTATTCTACATTTTTATTATTTTTATGTTATTTTATTTTTCATTATATTTTATAATTTTTCTCTGCTTTTTGAATTTTAAAACTCTAGAATCTAGAACTCGAAGATCTTTTGAATTTTCGGCTAGTGTTATCAGCATAGCATTAGTTATTCTGAATACTTAAATGTCTTATTTTAATTTGCTAGGCTTCTGTTAGGGGACCCGAATTGGAGGGTGACGCAGAAGAGGAATTTTTTGTTTGATTGTAGTTTTAGTTCCTCAACATCTGATACAGATCTTGTCAATCCGGGCGAAAGTGAGCATCCTTGTCGCAGTCCCTTGATAGCTTGAAGCCAGTATTTCTCACCATATTCTGTCCGCATTTCAGCTGAATCTAAATATAAGTTTCTGTGAAGGGCAAGAGCTAGGATCCATAACCTGAGATGATCATGCAATCAAAGGCTTTCAGACTTTTGGCGCTATATTAATATATTTATTTTTGTCAGTTTTTTATCATCTTTTTCAATTATCCAATACCTATCAGCAATAATATCAGCAATATTTATTTATTTAAATAACCAAGCAGGGCGATAAGCCCATATGCTTATATTAATAATAACAAGATAAAATGAGAAGAATTAGTAATTGCGATATAAGTGCCAAAAGGAATATGACTAAAAACCTAACAAGATAAAGAAATATAATACAAATATAAACCAAGTAATTTAAATTAAATATATTAGTGACAAATAATCGAATGATAAGTGCTCAAGATTTCAAACTTCCTGCATAACATGAAGCTTATCATGGGTGATTATTATATTACTTAAAACCTTATTATATTATTACTAAAGCTGATATTATTTAACTTTTTTTTTTACAAGTAAAGGTGGTGCACAAATTATGTCATTCGGCAGCTTATTCCAGTAATTAATATTGGGAATAAAAAAATATTGTCCTTAATTTAGTACAGCATTTAGTACAGCATTTTTAATAATTTTAGCCCTTTAGACCTTTTGGATTCAAATTTAACCCAGAATTATTTTGAATATATTTGAATATATTTTAAATAATCTAATTTAACAAAACCATATAAAATTTTATATATATAAATTGAATTTTGTTTAATTCGACAAATAAGAGTGACTCTAGGTTGATAGATGAAATTATGTATTGTAACTGATTGGTATTAGGAGAAAAGCAGTGTACGATGTATTTTTGGAGATCTTCAATTAATTTATTTGCAATTTGCGATATCTAAAGGAAAAATTGTATTATAATCAAAAATAGGCCGAACGAATATATATTATAAGAAAGCTTAGATTTTTATAAACAACCGAAAAATAAAATTTAACAAACTAGATTCTAGATTTATTTGCTATGGTTATGCAGTGAAGGTCGAAATCGATGCTTTCATCCACAATTAAGTTAATATCTGATATATATTCGAGACTCGTCCAATTATGTTACTATTAATAAAGAGATTAGGAAAATCGGATCCTTTCGAATTGATATGTTACACTTTTAAATCGAAAGGGTGATTTGACGATCCCATAGCCAGTTGGAAATTCTATTGGGGTCATTTTGTAGTGGAGACAGGTTTAGTATTGTCCTATATCGGTGCTGCCCAACATAAGTTTTTATCTGTTAAAATTTGGCAGATGTAATAAACCTTCATGCCTTTGGTGACCGTGCTAGGAGTAAACTTGAATGTACATTTTCAGCATTCTTCTTCTTTTTTTCTTTTTTTGACTGTAAATACCGGATCGAAATTAAAAATAATTCAGACCGAGATAAGAAATCTTTGCTTGAAAGTCTTTTATGAATCAAGCGAGTAAAAATTTTTGTTTTTTGAAGTTTTTTTGAAGTTTCTTAAGTTTTTTGATTAGTTCAATTATTTTCCAAGAATTTAAATTTTGTGATTCAAATAATTTTTAAATTTAAATTTATAAATTTTGCAGAAAAAAGAGCGTCAATATTATCCAAATGTCAGAATAAAAAAAATAGATGTGCCAATGAGGTTTTGCGATTTTTTTTATCGTAATGATAAGTTTTTTTCACGATTTTTTCCTCAAATTATCAAATTATTTAAATGCTTTGATTCATTTTATATCCGCATTTCTTTAGTTCAATTTAGGAAGAAAATGCAGTAACGAGTGCTATCAAAGATGGTGATATTTCCATTTTTAGTAATGCATTTTTGGACTACAATAAAAGTAGTATTCCAACCACTATTTTTAAAATTTATATATTTTTCTATTTGTTGGTAGAATTGATGCGATTTATTATATTTTTGCCTGAAATAAATCACAAATTTCATAATCATAAAATATTAAATCTTATATAAACATAGCTTTTCTAAAAAAATCATTTTCGTCATACGAAAATTATTCGTAAAAAAACAGAGCATAAGCTACTTGCAAACAAATAAACAAACAAATATGCATCAATTAAAGGAAATACTAGTAATAGCTAGGAAGTTTACCAAAATTTCTAAATGCATCTTGTTATTTTAGGTCAAGAATCTAAGTTAAAGAAACTACGCGTGCAAATTAGTACATTGGAAGAGGAAAGCGAGCTTATTCGAGAGAACATAAAGAGGTTTATTTCATCGTTGATTTATTTTATAACCTACATTTATGGTTTTTACTTCGGGCAAAATTTTAGTTCGACATTAAAATTTTATAGAATGAAATGCATTGCATATATTTGTTCATAAGATTTTTAGATTCACTAAATGCTGTACTTAATGATTTGATGAATTAATTATAATTTTAGGTTAGAAGCAAATATCGAAATGGTTCAAAAAATAAAAGTGGATACTGATGATCGCTTGTCTGCGATAGGTGAAGCAAAGGCAAAATGGACCAAAATATTGGTCAGTGCACTTGAAGAATTTGAAATCAGTGGTAATTATTTCAATTATTTTTTATTATTTAATTAGTTTAATTATTTTGCTAGTATTTGTTTTGAAGTTTTTCATATTGTTATCATAATGATTTTCAAATTTCGTTTTTACTGCGAAAGCAAAAAAAAACAATGTTTTTCTGTTAAAGTAAATTGTGAAACAGCTATGTTTCATTCCTATATTTTTCTTATATTGTTTCATTCCTATGTTTTTCTTTTTTTTCTTATATTTTAGCAATTTTTTCGGTGAATTTCGCTATTTGGTATCTATTTTTCAGGTGAAACTCCGACAATAAAGAATATTGATTCATATATGGCTAAGCTCGACAAAATTGTTAAGCGGGATCCAAATAGTGATTTAGTGAAATCAATCAAAGTGGCACTCAGCAGTTCAAATTTTAATTAGTCATTAGTTATTATTTTTCCAGTTGTAATATTCTTTACTTCAGTTAGGAATATATAAAAGCTTTCACACAGTGAAAGAATCAGAATTAGATTGAAGATTTTATTTTGTGGTTTTATGGTGTACAAATTTTTTTCTTTGTTTCCTGCAGTATTTTTCGTTATTTCTTAGTTAAGAACCGAGCGCTTTCATTGTTTTATTTTCATTTTCATTTATTACTTTTCTCCATTCTTTTTTTATGAAACATCAGATAAAACATCATTTTCATGAATAAAATTTTGATATTGATATCTTCTTTTTTACCATTAATTGTTTTCATTCGCTATTATTTATAACGCGAGTTATATGGCTTTCAAGGATTTTGCCAATTATAAATTGATGGTTTTAGTTTATCTAGTGATTATGATGATTAAAATGATCAATATTATATAAAATTATATATATAAAATTTATAAATTTAATTATATAAAATTAATTTACATTTTAGATCGGAGAAAATGAAAAAAAAGACGAAAGATTTTTCAAAGGTGAAAATAAAAGTTGGAAAAAAATTGAAGAAAACTAATGCAACTGATACGCAAATCAAATCCAAGGCGGTTAGATTTTATGAATTTTGCGAACGTATTTAATTTTGGATTTCCCGTTTAATTTCGAAAAATCCGATTTCTGATCAATTTTGAAAATTGAGAATCAATTTTGAGAGCCAAGCAATGAGAAAATTAATAACCAGATGAAGGGTAGTTCCACTGGTTAACATCTTTCTTCTTCTACTGGCTGGTAACATCGCTGGTTCGGAGGGTAGTGGAGGACGAGCTTTCCAAGCTTTCTAATAGTAACTCCTGAAAGTAGCTATAAAGCCACCTTTTTTCCACCATATATAGCACTGGCTGCTTATGCGTTGAAAATTTCTTCTGAGTGTGTCATTCCAAGTTTTCACTTGTCTTAGCTTTTAATTCCATTATAGGATTCAGCAATTAGCGAGATGGATACTTCATTCCCTATGATGGAAGAAAATGGTCTAATGAGCTCAAGTGACGCTTAATGATATTCTCAGTGCAGATGGTATGATGGTATGAAAGTGATGAAATCATGAAATAAGATTTTGGTCGTTTGATGGGACCTATCTTAAGCAAGAATAGTCGTCAAAGATAGATTTCTTGATATTGGTCATGTTTCGCAGTCGTATAGTAGAGTTCTACCTTCTGTAATCGGACAAATGAACTATCGAACTATCGTTTTGAGGTAATTCCAAGAAGGCTTCACTAAAGAGAATAGTTCTAGCTGCAGTCAGATCTAGAAAAGAATATATATCTTTCGCCTAATCATTCGTTATGAGAAATTCAAGATATGTAAAATCCTGCACTTCCTGAACCGTTAATGAATTTATAGAAATTGCGGTCTTAACATCGTTTAATATATAAGATGAAAAGAATTTCGTATGGCCAAACCTGATCAACATAATCACATAGTCTTAATTCGCCTTTGTTAGGACTCGTTTTTCTTTCAGCCATTACCACTAGAAGAGAGGCAGAAAACTTTCTGTCGCTGATTCTTCGATAGTTATCTCAATGCATTCTACTACCTTTCTTAGGAATTGGGAACGAAATTGTTTTGTTCCAATTGCTTTTCGCTCCTTATTCCATTTCAGTGAATATTAAATTTTGAGGTATATCATGAAAAACGATGGGTAGAGTTCAGCTCAGATTATCTTCTCCAGTGGTTTTATTAGCCTTATGCTTGTGAAAAAAAAAATTTTGTGCTTCTGCAGAGGTGATTCGCAGTTGGAGTTGTGTGGTTGCCGTAGTATTCCATTGTTACTTGATATGCTGTCTCCATTTTCGAGAACATATCGTTTTTCTTTCAATTAATCTTTGGAAATTGCTGATAACAGCATCTCTTCATGCATACGCTTTGATCGGACTGAAGCGTGATTTACCTTTTTCCGAGTAGTTTCTTAGGGCGGATTTAGAGGGAGGTAAGGTTTCATCTGAGAATAGGTCAGAAGCCTTAAACCCTTGTTTTTAAAGTTTTTTAGTGCTTCAGTGGTTCCACTTGAAATATGCATATTTTGAATCTGAATCTTAACTTGAGATGATTAGAATATTTTGAAGAACGTTTCATCTCATCATGGTGCTGCAAATCAGCTATACTTCCCCCATAAGTAGAATAAAATATTATAAGTAGAATAAAATATTATGAACTAAAAAACGAAAAAAAATCTTTTTCATCATAGTTTTACCATGAATTTTTTATTAGTAAAATATTTCATTTCAAATTTTGCGTTAGCTCAATAGTAATTTCTTAGATAGTTCTCACGAAGCAGCTTGAAAATCTTGATACAATTACTTCATCGTTAAACTATGGATCGGAGAAATCATCTTTCGGTTTATCGTACAGGGGTCTAACTTTGGACGACCTTTGTCGTCAATTTGGACATTATAATATCAATATGAGGACAGGTGCTATTATTGGTCTCCGACAACTTCTCAATAATAATAATAATTTGATTCCGTATCATTTGAACGTATTAATTCCAACGATCAGTCGTCTAATAAGCAGTGAGGTAATCATTTTTTCTTTATTTTAACTGGAAAATCCGGAAGTCGATAAAGTTCATGCAATTCTTAATGTTATCATTTCTTAATGATGGGAAGTTCACAAATGAAATAATAATGAAAATTATAATTATATTATAAAATTATAATGAAATAATGAAAAATCACAAGTTGATTGTTGTGACCATGCTCTATGAGCGATTTGTGCTGGAAAAGGTACTCTGCTCATAATCAATAAAATTAACAGAAGGTATTTTTATCACTTGGCTATATTATTATATTGTTATCTTATAATTTATAATTTGTTATACTATTATTACGTAATATACCATTGCTATTACGTAATGTTCTGCAAATCGGATAAGTTTTTTTTCTAAAAATTTTTTTTGTCAGTTATTGCAAGCCAAGCGATCATTGTCCACACCTCATGGATGTGGCTAAATACCTCATGAATGTGGCTTGTTTGTCGGAAATCCGTTTTCCTCATGTCGGCTCTCGAATAATTATTAAGCCTAGTTCTGACGAGAGATATTGGCTATATCACTGTGGTGTCTCGGATAACTTGAGGCGAAATGGCCTAACGATTTTCATGTCTGAAAAGGCTCGATCCGCTCTGATTGGATGGAAGCCAGTAAACCGTATGGCCTATGCGTTTCAAGGGAAAGTTCTGCAATTTCAGTCATTTATATGCTCCAACTTTATGCGCAGATGACCGCGATAAGGATAAGTTCTATGCGGAGCTTCAACTGTTAACAACATCCCTATCGAGACATGGTTATACTCGGGGGAGATTGCAGCTATAATGAATTCGGTAATTGGCAAGTATGGCATCGGGGTCCAGTGCGCTAATGGAGAACGCGTTCGTTTTTCTGAAGAGCAGGAATTCTTTTTTACTAATATATGCATCGTAGAAAAAAACATCTAGTCACGTGGAACTCTCCGGACAATCAATATTCCAATCAGATTGACTATATATTAGTCAATCACCGCTGGAAGAGTTCTGTACTTGATAGTCGTTTTTATCAGGGCGCTGAAATTGGTAGACACAGGTCTGTATATATGGGGAACTGACAGAATTGACATAGTCCTTCGAAACAAGAACTGGTGCCTGTCAGGGCTATCTCCTTTCCTCTACAATATTCAATAGACTGGATAATGAGCATCGCTTGTCGGGGCAACTCAAGAGGTGCGAATCAGTCCAGAGCATAACATCACAGACCTTGAATACGCTGATGATGTAGTCCTTTTTGCTGGCAATTATAGTAAACAATGTTAAACAATATGTGAACAATCGCAGCGGGAATTGGACTAAAAATCATTGTAAATAAAACGAAAGGGTTTTTTTGCTCTTATATACAAGATTATACAAGATAATGCTGGTAAAATATCTATTTTTTCATTACCATTCATTACCATTTGAGGAAATGCTTGACTTTGAATATATTGGATCCACTCTAATTCTAAATGGCCAGGCAAAGGATGAAATTATAATCCGGATAACCACAGTTAAAAGTTTTTTCAAATTTTTTCTGTCTTTCCAGTTGATGAAACCTCCATGGAACCGTCAAGAAATCATCATGAAGATGAAAATGCAATTCGCTCGATTTTACTATATGGCTACGAAACATTGCCAATGAGAGTAGAAGCTATGAGCCTTTGACCACTCATGTCTAAGATACATTTTACGATGCAGAAAATGTTGCACATGATTATATCCATCTTCGCTCAAATGCCGCCTGTATCAATAATGTTATTACTGGTTAAGGCACATTCTCCGTCGTCCACCACAGGAATTGACGTACATTTCGCCACTTATCCCTGTGATGGCTTACACCAAAAGTAAGGAGGGCCAATCAAGACCTGGGTTGATACAGTCAGGAAAGATTTTGAATCCGTATATGGGGACCCGTGATATGGATTTAGACGATGAAAAAAGGAATGGCTTTCATTTCTACTAGCGATGGCGTTGGACTGAGACATGGAGACATCTTACCATTCTAGCCAGCGAGCTAGCCTAACCAGGAATGGTGAGAACTGTTAGAAGAAGAAGAAGAAGTCCATTTAAAAGTGGTGTGCATGCATCGAAACATAGTTGAAAATTAAATTGTTTAATATCGGGAGTCCCAAAGTGGTAAACTCGTTTCTTATTGTTTTTTACTCATTTTAAAGAAAAGGTTATGCATGATTGGTGCTTAAATTACACCATTCAATTCTTTTTAATTGTAGTCATAATACATATAGTTTAATTAAAAAATTGCATGTGTGAGCTTTTTTTGTTTGGCAAACTGAATTACAAATTTTTCAAAATTTTTAATTTTAATTTTTGATATTTTTTCATATTTTAAGAAAAGAAACAATTCACTGGATCGACAATTGATGGCTTTACTTCATACAGTTTTTTCTTCAGTCGAATCAACTGATTTGGCACCTCATTTCTCTTTACTAATGGCACAAATTCTGCGAGGTTTAGCCCATACCAATATGCGAATCAAACAATTCGCACTTTCTGTTGCTAAAATTGTAATGCTGTTTTTTCCTGAATTATGTAAAAATAGTTCAGACCTATTTGACACTTATCTGACGATTATTAGTGGTCAACGAAGAATACCCGATAAACAGGTTTGATTTGCCAAATCAAATAGAGATTTCGCGTTTTTTAATTGTTTCCATTTTGCACCAAAAATTCTTCATTATTTGGGTTATTTATGAAATTTATATGTTTTAGAGGCAATTTTTTGATAGAGTGCTGGCATTCTATCTGTCTGTCTTTTATTTTTTTATTCATCCTAGATTGAAAATGTTGCAGTTATTGGCTGATTCGCTGGATGCCTTTATGGCTGTATTTAGTATTGCAGATAGAATACATTCAAAACCACTGCATGAAGCAATATTAAGTTTTGAATGTGGTCAGTGTACGCCGATTAACTTAACACCAGGAATACCTCGATTTTTTTTCCCAGTTCTTGCATCTCATATACAAGAAGTAATGCCACCATTAGAGTCTAAAGAAGGTACTATTCGAGTAGCAAAAGTTGTTTCTCCTTTGTTGTCCTTTTTAATGGATCAAAAATTGCCACCTATTGATAGAATTGCATCGATAAATGTACAGCTAGCAAAGGTTTATTTCATTTATATTTTATATAGTTGATCAGTAACTGAATAAGTGTTTTATTTCGCAGTTTCATTTTTTATCATTCGCCATTTTTAATTACTAGGGTGAGACCTTTTTTCCAGTGCTGCACTTATAAATATAAGTGGTTTTCTAGTATTTAATAACGAGACGATTAAAATAGTTCATTTCCTTAATTCTGTTGCACGAATGAAAAAAAAAGGATGCAGAAAATTGTTTTTCTTTCTGGTTTATCTCAGCAATATATTTTTGAAAAAGTACTTTTTTTTATTACATTTTTATTTTCTAGACGATCAGCCACATACAAGCCGAAGATGAATGTCCGGACTTTGATCTGAAGATATCATCAGTTATTGAGCCTTTACTAATGGATTTGAAAAAGAATCATAATTCAAGAAGATTCAATAATTCAGTTAAATTGTTGAAATTATGTTGTAAGTCAAAGAAATAACCATCATTTACCATCATTTTCATGATAAGCGATTTATCTAAATCTAAGCGACTAATTTTAAACTATTTATACGTCATTCGGGTTGAAATTTCTTCAAAATTTTTCAATTTACTATTTTATTTATTTTGAAATATTTGGTTATAAATTGTTAATTGTTATTTGCATTTAAATTTTGATAATTCATTTTGTATTAATTTTATGTTTCCAGTATTTTTCTTTTTCATTCATTTGAAAAACTCACATTTATGAATTGGAATGAAAATCTATAAAGAGCGTTGTTATTGAAAAGGTTGATTTATTCATTTTTGCGTTTTTTGTATTTAAAAACTGATTGTTGCTGGAGTTTTCGCTATAGTAGTTTGGTTTTCTTCGCTCATAGGTATTATTGTTTTTGTATTATTTTTTCTCTTAACAGATTGACTCGGTTCATAGGTTATTAAGCTTTTTCACGATAAAGTCATTTGGGTTTAGAAATGGAAATGAGTTTCCAATATCTCTAGGATTTCACTTTTCATAATTGTTTTATTCCAGTCAGATTGGAGCAGTCGTGACAATCCCGATCTAATTTAATATCATAAATGTTTCTTTTCAAAAAAATGGGGAAAAAATGGGAAAATTTCGAAACTTTAATTTCAGGATTTCCAAGGTTTTTTAAAGGTGAAAATTGAAGGGTGAAAGTGGGTATTTTAATTCTGGTTTCGCAATTTTATAAGCAATTATAGCGATATTTCACAAAATTTCTGAGCACTGCATTATACTGAGCAGTTATGTCTCTCAGGGATGTTTTCGGCATTTTCGGCAGTTGCCTCTGTGGAACCTAAGTAAGTGGCTTTTAGGCAGTCTTGCTACACAACTATGTATTTATTGCAGCAAGAAAGACGTGACGCTTCTGCGAGAACTGACCAATGTTAATTGTGGTATTTATATAACAGAATGTTTAACGAACGAAATAGTCGATTGTCAAAGTTGCAAGCAGTAAGCAACATCTCTTAAACCTCACCACAGCCGTGCCGCGTTACGGTCCGTTAGGCTGATGGTTCTTTCACTGAAGCCTCCTGGAATCCCAATCTTCCGTTATATCGTCCCAGTATCTCCCTCCACCACGTGCGAAAATCCTCAGTTTAGCTGAACTAGTGCAAAGCACTGCTAGGTTTGGGCCGCGTTTTTTTTTCTGAGGTTTCAAGGCGAAAACATCTCTTCCTTTGCTTAATCTCGTCCTCGCCTTTATCTTTTACTTTCATTCGTTACGACAACTTTGTTTTTCATTGAAAAAAATTTGGTTCCTTGTTTTGCAGACCTGAAATGGACTTTTGCAGCGAATGGAACTTCGGCGAACTTAATGCTTGCACTTACATGGTTTTCTGTTCAACGGTCTTTCTTCTCGCAAGTATATTAAGTGTTATTCATATACTAAAATTCAGCTTTAGCCCGGCAGTTGAGTATCGCTCGGGGTATTTGCCTTTTTTGTACCATCTTTGTATTCTCCTTAATATATTTATTATTTTATTACCACCAATCTATATTTTTACTAATTTAAACGAAGAACTAAGTGCGAATTCGATAATATTTTCATCAGTACATGGAACTTATTGGAGTTTATCGCTCGTTTTGCGAATTATCGCGAGAAATTTCCGCGAGACGCCGTTAATTATTATTTTCAATGATTTTGTCGCAATTTTTATTTCTGTCGTTATTCCGCTGTTTTGTTTTCGTCAGTTGTTCCATGCGAGGTTTTTTTTTTAAGAATCCTCATCATTATTGATTAAACTCGCTCCACTGGCTTGTCGCATTGGGCAGTATGCCGGGGAGATATCCTTTGGCGATAGAAATACAGGTGAGTGGCCAGCATCGCCCGAATTTTTGCACAGGTTAACTCCTTCGGGCAATGGAACCTCGGCGTCGGCGCTCCCAATTGAGCAACAGCCCACTGAGCCATTCTACACCCAATCAGCCTATTAGATGTCTCAGAAAAAATTTTCGAGTTTAGTTAAAGTTTAAAATAATATTGGATGATATGTGGCGAAACGGGGAAAGTTCCATGCGAAAAGGCTGCTCCCACTCTTTTTCGGCCTCTGCCCGCGGGGTTTTAATATCCATTAAGGCGTCCGTCCCGTCGTCACTCGATTACCTTTTTCAACTTTCTCTCCGCACTATAATCCATTGGCCTTTTTTACTTTCTTTTCTTTTTGCGTTATTTATGGATATTCTTTCGTCACTTGTTTTTTAGTGGAATATCTGATTCTTTTCTTTTCCACTATTTTCGCATGCCACGAAGCTACCACTCTGAACTCATAAAAACTGCATTGTTGCCAACCTTCTCTTCATTGATTAGATTGGTAATTAAGTTGTTGACGAGGCAAATGCTGGTTCGCGTCCGTTTTCCATTACGTCTGCAAGTAGCATTTTGTCTTTGCCTTTTGCAACACTCCAAATTGACGAAAGCATGATGCGCCGGCCGGGTTTGAATCCATAGGTTGGTAGTATCTGCTATCGAACAATATTGCGCTTGAAATACCGACGCATCCTTATTTTTGGGCTTAGCCTGGTGTGGTGCGTCGGTATTTCAGTGGCCTAATTTCGTCAGTTAGGACTGTTGCGAAACGATGAAAGTAAAGAAGAGGCTACTATGGGATTATAAAAATGGTAAATAGATGCGAACCAGCATGCCTTATCAGCAAACTGATTATCGATTAATAAAGGAATAGTGATGAGGATGACAAGGTAATTTTCATAACTTCATACCTCAGAGTGATGCGTCGTAGTTTAACGTGCCAAAATAGTAAATCAAAAAGGATATTTAAATATTGAAGATGATACCCATAAAGAAGGCAAAAAGGGCAAGTGAAATACGGAAAAAAGTGCGAAAAAAAAGATGCATTAATGTCGACGAATGATCCAGAAGAATATAAAAGCCTTGAGGGAATAGATGTAAGATCATCAAGCAGTAAATAGATAACTTCGACTGTAGATTAATGTTGATGAAAAGGGAAAAAAAGGTGAAGAAAGGATGAAAAGGAAAAAAACGAAGAATTTGCTAACTTCGTCGTTTGCCTATAAGACTGTAAATTAATTAGAGTGTAAATTACTTAGAATAAAATTTTGTATTTTGCCGGCTTTACCTCTTGCAAAATGATTTAAATAAATTTACTGTTTATATTGCACTTAAAGATAAAATAGCTAAAAATCATGAAGGCTTAAAGCATTTGAAATTTTTATATTCTACATTTGCAGATCCTATTTGGAATTTTCGCAGACGAAAATTGTTTTTTATTGTCTTGAGGCTTTTTCGATATTGTTCATTTATTTTAGTACCATCATTAAACAGACCCTGCGTATTCAAATACATTCTCAATCAGTTAGTTCAAATTATCTTATTTGAGAAGATTATGGAGGTCAATAGCCAATTATTTTGACAAATTTTCAGGAATTCTTTCAATTCTTTTTTTTTCAGACATGGTCAAAATTGTCGAAAAAAATTTCTATGGTGACACCATATATATGGCCGAAAAAAAATATATACCTTCAAATTCGAGTTATTCTCTGTTTATTTCTGCTTGTTATAGGACGCTTTATTAATGTTTCTCTACCTTTGTATAATAAATGGATTGGTATTTTTATTCATTTATTTATAAATTTATTTTTATAAATCGTTGTACTTTTTTAGAAGGGCATTTAAATTGCAAGTTTTTTTTTAATATTTATTTTTGTAAAAATTCATTTTTATCTGCATTTTTGCAAATGTGAAAATTCACGATTATTTCAAATGTTTCCAGTAAATGGTCTTACTCATCCCGATCCATCGATTTATAAGTTGATTATTATATCATTTTTTTTAAAGTTTCTTCAAGGGAGTGGAGGTACATTCATTTTCTTATTTTATTTCGATTCAAAAAATCGAAGATTTTAATTGCAAATTAAAGAAGTTGAAGAATATTCCTGAACTTTGATTTTTTTCAATGAAAAAATTTAGCGATGGGTGGCTTTATCCTTAGTTTGCGGTCTCTTTTATGGATTCCCATTCAGCAATATACTACGTATGAAATCCAGGTTTATTTGCAATCTATGCTTAAGTTAATTGCTTTCTTTTTATTGTTCAACATTAAGAGTTGAATTATCATGGTTTTGCATTTAAAATATTTTAAAAATATTTGTTATTTGTTGTTTTTAGGTGGAACTTTTTGAACATTTGCACAGTCTTTCTTTGCGTTGGCACTTATCGAGGAAAACTGGTCAAGTAATACGAATTATGGACCGAGGCACATCATCTATCGATAGTATTCTAAAGTATTCCATTTTGTTTATATCCTTGTTCATTTTCTAGGAAATGTCACTTAAACATGTAAGTTTATCTTCCATCAAAAAGCATTTTAACTGATATAATGGTTTTTTTTCATTATTTGTTAGTATTAAAAGTTAAAAAATGATTTCAGCTATACATTATTCAGTGTACTACCGACGTTTGCTGACATTCTTATTGCAATTATTTTCTTTTTCACAACCTTTAGTGTTTATTTCGGTTTATTAATATTTGTTACTATGATCCTTTATCTTGGTATATATTTCTCTTTGAAAAACCACAATGAGATTAAAGAAAATGTTGAGTTACATGGTTTCTCATTGCAGTGATCACGATATTTATATCGGAATGGCGAACAAAATTCCGTCGTGATATGAATGAAAAAGAAAATTTCTCTCATGCAGTTGGTGTTGATTCTTTACTTAACTATGAAACTGTAAAATATTGCAATGCTGAACAGGCAGAATGCGATAGATTCTCGCATTCTATTAAAAAGTATTTTTTTTGAATATTTATCTTTTTTTAAGCATAAAACTGTTGTATATTTAAGAGGAATTTAAGCATAATGCCGAGGCTCATAATTTTATAAAGGAATTAATAGAATGGAATTCTTTATCTTGGTATATATTTCTCTTTGAAAAACAATGAGATTAAAGAAAATGTTGAGTTACATGGTGACAGATTTTATTAAATTTTTTGACAGCTTTTCAGCTTCCAAAACATTGAATGGAAAACAAGTGCATCACTTTCATTATTAAATTTTTGTCAAAACTCGGTAATCGGCATTGGTTTGATTATTGGCTCAATTCTTATTGCATATTTTATTTTAAATGATGGAAGTACGCTAACTGCAGGTGATTACGTACTATTTACAACATACATGCTGCAATTATATGTTCCGCTCAATTTTTTTGGCACTATTTACAGGTTAGTTTTAATTTGTTCTGGCTAAATAACAATTTTTTAAATAAATAAATAAATAATAATAAATTCTATTAAGTTTTCTTTATCAAGTAATAATTTTTTATATTTTTCTTTTATTTTGATTCCTTTCATTCGATATATTATTAAATTGGTACCCCCAGAACAGAAAGAACAGAATTTTTTCAGATTTTTTTTTGAGCATTAATCACTTCTTCTTCTTCTTCTTCTAACAGCTCTCACCATTGCTGGTTAGGCTGGCTCCAACGGCTACAAGGGTAAGACGCTTCCAGGCGGCGCGATCTTATGCCATTGTCGACATTAATGGAAACCATTCCTTTTTCATCGTCTAAGTCCATATATTGCTGGTCCACCTATATGTTCAAAATCTTTTCTCACCGTATCAGTCTAGGTCTTGATTAGCCCACCTCGCCTTTGACGCCATCCATCACACGATTTAGCAAATAACGAAATATACGTCAAGTTCTGAGGTGGACGACGGAGAATGTGCCCTAACCAGCGAAGGCGGCGCTCTGTGATAACATTATTTATGCAAATGGTATTTGAACGAAGATGGATGTGATCTTGTGATATTTTATCCGCTCGACGGATCCGTAATATACCTTAGACAAGTGTGGTCAAAGGCAGATAATTCTTAATATCCTCTACTCTCATTGGCCATGTCTCAGAACCATATAAGATCGAACGGATCACGGCAATATAGATGCGGACTTTCGTTTTTATGGTGATTTCACGACGATTCCATAAAGGTTTCGTCAACCGGAAGAACGCATTTCTAACTGCCGTAATCCGAGTTATAATATCATCTTTTGCCTGTCCATTTGGTATTAGAGTGGACCCAAGGTATTTGAAATCAGGCACTTCCTCAACAGGCAATGAATTTACAAAAAGAGGCTTTTAATCAGCTTCTTGCACATAAGACGAAAAGACTTTCGTTTTATTTACATTGATCCTGAGTCCAATTTTTGCTGCAGTTTCTGACACGTTATTTAGTATTACTTGCATTTCGTTATAACTGTCAGCAAAAAGGACTACATCATCAACGTATTCAAGATCTTATGCTCTGGACTAATTCGGACACCTCCTGACAAGCAGTGTCCATTATCTAGTCTATCGCATAGTTGAATATTGTGGGGGAAAGGACGCAGCCTTGACGGACACCTGTTCTTATTTCGAAGGAATCTGTCAGTCCTCATATACACAGACTGCGCCGACGTGCACTCATAAAATGCCTTTATGAGTCTAATGATTTTCTCTGGAACACCGTCACATTCCATCATCCTCCAAAGCGCCGCTCTATCAATTGAATCAAAGGCAGCCGCAAAGTCGATGAAACACGTGATAAATATTTGAAACGATGTTCTTAACGTGAATATCTGATCAGCACAACCACGCCCTGGTCTGAAACCAGCTTGATTAGGGCGCATCCTGCTGTCTCGTACTTCTATAAGTCTGTTGAGTAGCAGGGAAGCAAAAATTTTTGCTGAGACATCTAATAGGCTGATTCCTCGATAATTGTCGCAGTATGTCCTATCACCTTTATTGAGAATTGGCTCAGCCCGAAGACCATATTCTCCTGGAGTTTTGTTGGCCTCAAACTTATGGATAACTGAAATTATTTCTTCTTCTGTTGGAGGCTCGCAATTGCAAACGTATGCTTCGGCAAATGTATCAGCTATATCAGGGGCAACAGATGACGCTTCATGGTTAAGTTTGGCCTCAAAGAATTCTTTCCATCTTGTGAGACGGTCCTTAATACTTTTGACTGGTACACCATTGCTGTTCCTTACAATTCCACTGATCATTCCCCGAGTTATAATTGCTTTATGGAGAAGGCAGAATAGTTTCCTATTGTCGCCTAATTGAGCCGCAGCCTCCATTCATGAGGCCATGTTATTCCAATAGATATTTCTGTCCCGCCTTATTGCTTTCGTTGCAAATCTTCGAAGCATCTGGTATTATTTCGTTATTTGGTATTATTTCATTCCTCTAAACGAGAAAGTACATTTGTTGAAGATGTGATATGAAAAGACGATGGACAACATTTGAAGAGTTCCGAAGGTCTGAATATACCATCTTCTCCAGGAGTTTTGTATTGGTTTCTGAATGACAGAGATTATTTGAGATTATTTGTGATTATATATATTAATCACTTAAAAATATATCAAATATTAAATATAAAAATATTTACATTTGTATCAAATATTCATATCATCAAATAAATTTCTAGAGTGATTCAACAGGCATTTATTGACATGGAAAATATGCTTGATTTGCTTTCTGAGGATGTGGAGGTATAATACAATATTTTTTTAATCAAAATTTATTAACCAAATGACTCCTCGTGCTGGACTAAAAAGTAATTGGTTAACGCTCACCATTTTTGGTTAGGCTATTAGTACTCGTTATTATCATGTGATGAATTTTTGCTTAGAGTCATTTAGCGATGGAAATGCAAGTAGCTCGCCACCATCACCTAATTTTTTAATGACAGATCAACTTTTTTTGGAGGCAAGAATTAACCTTTCAATTCTCAAACGATTATCTGAGCGAGTATCTTTATTTCTTCAAGAGCTCATCACTGCTGGCTATTTTCCATCCACTGGCTTGTTGGGCCAGACAGATTTTGCCAGAAGAACATTTGGCTATAGAATTATGGTGAATTGCCAGCATCCGCTGCATTTTTGAAAAATAAAGTACTACTTCTACCTCAGCATAGGTATTCCATATTGAGGAAAAACTCAGTGAGATCTCGTTTTGCCTTCACCGTCCGACGACATTGTCGCACAACGAAACTTGGTGCTTCAGTCATTCTTAATTTTCCAAATCATTCTTAATTTTTGGTGGCCTCGGAATTTTTAAAATAACTTGTTATGGCACTTTTTAAAATCTATTCTTATCTTGAAGCTCTTCGTGATGTTTTTAATTAATTAAATTTTCTTTCATGCAGTTTGTTTATTTCTTTTTCTAACTGATTGTGCTGGTTCAGCTGGTCACAAGACTTCTTCAAATTTTTCGGTCTATCGCCATCGTCAGCAGTAATAGAAGCCATTCCTTTTCACATCGTTTAAGTCCATATATCGCTGGTCCACCTGTACTTTCCTAAAATCTTTCCTGATTGTATTAGTCCAAGTCTTGATTGATCATCTTTGCTATCTTTAGCAAGTAACGAAATATATATCGACTTCTGCGGTGAGGGACAAAGAACATACCTTAACCAGCGAAGACGAAGCTCTAATACAGATGGTATTTGAGCGATGGTGGATGCAGTTGTGCGAAATTTTTCAAAATCGTAAAATGTATCTTAGAATAAAATTTATTATAAAATATATGAGTGGTCAAAAGAAGGTAATTTCTTAATATCCTCCACTTTCTGCAGCCATATAGCAAAATGGAGCGAATTAGCGAATTACAGCCATGTGGTCTTGGACTTTTGTCTTGGACTTATAATGATTTCGCAATGATTCCATAAAGATTTCGTTAATGGGAAGAAAATCTTTCTAACTACCGTTATTCTGGTTTTAATTTCATCTTTCCCTTTGGTCGTTTGAGATTAGAGTGGAACCGACATAAAAGTCTGCCACTTGCTCAACCAACGGTGAATTGATAAAAGTAGATATTTTAGCAGGTTCTGGTACATAAGACGAAAAGAGTTCCATTTTACTTATATTGATCCGCTTCTTGTCGAGATATATTGTTTAACATTGTTTAAAATTTGTTTATTAGTAAAAAAGGACTGTACCATTAACCAAGATCTGTGATACTGTATCATGGACTGATTTGTATATTTCTGTATATCGACAAGCTATGTCTTCTATCCAATTTATCGTATAGTTGAACATCGTAGAAGAAAGAGCGTAGCCTTGCACCAATTCTTATTTCTCAAGAATTTGTCATTTCCACAACCTGTGCCAATGTTCGCTGGTAAAATGCTCTTATGGGATGAATGATTCTCTGGAACACCATCACGTTCCATCACACTCCAAAGTGCCATTCTCATCTGAACTGAAAGCAGTTACAATGTTAATAAAAGGTGGGTTGGATATCGGAAGCAATTTTCCAACACTCTTAATGTAAATATCTGTCCAACATAAACGCGTTCTGAATCCATCTTGTACATATCCCGTACTACTGTCCCGTACTGCTACCATAAGTCTGTTAAGTAGAAGGGAATCAAAAATTTTCGCTGAGACTTCTAGCAGGCTGATTCTTTAATAATTGTCGCATTTATGTCCTATCACTTTTCTTGGGTTCGACAAACGTATTAACTATTGATCCTTAATAGCCTTGATAGGCAGATTATTACCCCATTACTCGGTTATAGTTGTTTTATGGAATAGGCGGAATAGTTTCTTATCGCCTAATCGAACCGCCGTTTCAGTTCTCAAGGTTATCAGCTCCAATAACCATTTTTGTCTCGCTATATCGTCGTAATTCTTTGAAGAATAGATAGAATCTTCTAATATTTGTGCTTTGGCATCGTTGGACAGTTTTTCTGATATCCAACTAGCGCGCTTCCTACTAGCATACTCTAGCGTGGAAGAGGCTGATTTTCGGCGATGTGCTTTTAGTTGGGACCAATATTCATTCACCGTTCCAGAGATGGCACTGATATTCATTTCACTGAATTGTTTCAATAATCCTCTTTGCGGTCATTGTCCCCGAATCCTTGAGATAGAGAGATCTTGGGAGGCATTGTTTTATGCAGATCTGTCAATTTTATGCAGATCTTTGCTCGAATCACAAAATGGTTAGATCCATAAAGGTTCCCATTTCAATGCCGCTATAGGAGCGATTATCTACTACAGAAGTTTCGATGCCACATTCGCCATTTACCTAGTTCATTGTGGCAATATTTTGACCAAGCATGCAGCAAGTCTCCTCCGATTATGACCATATCACTTTTCGGTGGAGATGTTAGAAGTTAAAATTCTGCACTTTGTCACATAAGCACATAAAGTTGGAGAATATTTACCGAAACACTGCAGAAGTCAATGTAGGCCACACGGTCATTTACCGATTGCCACTCATTGAGGTGGACCTTTTGAGATATAACGATTGCTATACCATTTCGCCCCGAATTATCTGAAACGCCATAATAAATACGTCTGTGCGGAGACAGGTTTAATAACTGAAAAGTGAAAGAGGCAGATCTCTGACAAAGATGCGACGGTATTTAAAAGAAATGTGGACAATGGTCGCTTAACTTGCAATGTCCATAAGTATTCCGTCGTTCTTTGCAGCTATATTTCACCTTGCTGCGCATGCAGGGTGTCGGCAGACAATTTCTCGTTTCCCTTGACTGGTTTTAGTAAATATCATTGCATATTATGTTATCAAGCCTTGAGATCGTTTTTCTACGCATGGATTACATATTTATCTACCATCAAACTGGGAAGTATCATGCATGTCGGGAAGCGGACACAATCTCAAAAAGACCAGACGATTTCATCCTAGAATCATCTGTAGACTCAGTTACGGGTGGGCTTCCAGCAGCCGCCCACATATATATATATATATAATTTATACAAATATGGAAAGTAAAGGCCAAAGTAATCCCAGCAGTAATCGGAGTACTTGAAGCCTCCTAAATTAGAAATTAGAAAAATTAAAAAGAAAAATTAGAAATGGCTTCAGCACATTAGAAAAGAGCGCACTATCAGGAAAGCTAAGGTACTGCGCAGTACCTTCAATCTCCCAGGCCTGTGGCAGAGGACTCGAAGTTGCTGATTATCATAACCATCGACAAGGGGATAAGAGAAAAAAGGAGAAAAAATTTAGCATAATTTATTTAATATGTATTTTCTTTGTTTTAAAATTTTTAAAATTTTAAAAAGACTTAATTATTTTAAGTACCAGAAATAGCCTAAGAAAATAGCAAAGCGGAACAGAAAAGCGACGGCTCAAGATTAAATTGAAATAATTTAATTTAAAATTCGCTTGGTCGATTTAATTCATGATCTCTTTCTTCATTTATTCAGATTGTTGATAAAGAAAATGCTCTTCCGCTTGAGCCGGGTAATGGGTCGATTATATTCAAAAATGTATATTTTGAATATTCGCCTGAAAAAGTGGTTCTACGTGATGTGTCCTTCGCTGTAAATCGTGGTCAAACAATTGCTCTGGTCCGTTATGTTGTTCAACCATGGTTACCGACCACAATGAATTTAAAAAGATTTTATTATTCGGGAAATAAAGATATGAATATTTACACAAATCATAAAATATATATCTGCCGAACGTTGTGATGGTTAACGTCAAAAGCGAGGAGGGTCAATCAAAACCTGGACTAATAATACATTTAGAAAGATTTAAACATATAGGGGGACAATAGGATATATGGACTTAGATGATGGAAAAAAGAATGGCTTCTATTATTATTAGCGTTGGACCGAGCAGCTTGAAGACGTTTTACCCTTGTAGCCAGCGAAGCCATCCTCAATAGTAATGGTAAGAGCTGTTAGAAAAAAAATACATATATATATCTTTTAGTTTTGATGAGAACGCATTCTAAGAATATTTCGATTAAATTATTAAAATCATTAACGATTAAATTAGAAAGTCAGATTGATCCTTTATTTATTCATTTTTTTATTTTCTGGTTAACCGCTAATAATCATTTCCATATTTAGGTTGGTCCATCGGGTGGAGGAAAAAGTACTATAATTCGCCTGTTGTTTCGTTTATTTGATGTTACCGATGGACAAATTCTTTTTGGTGGTCAGGATATTCGTGATATAAAATTGAATTCCCTCCGCAAACATATTGGAATCGTACCTCAGGACACTGTTCTTTTTAACGAAAATATAAAGTAAATAAGTATTTCATTTTTGGGAACTTTAATGGTAAAAAGAGCGAATAAAGCATTCTGAATTCATCTGAAATATTTGTGTTAATTTTATATCATTTCATTATGAGGATGATATTTTTTTGATTGTAGATTTAATATTCGATATGGTGATCTCCATGCAAGTGATTTAGAGGTGGTTGACGCAGCACGTGCCGCTGAAATTCATGACAAAATTTTGTCATTTCCCGATGGTTTTTGAAGAAATTTTGATTTTCTACAGCCATTGTCTTATCAGTAACTTTGAAGGCTTTTTAAACAGGTTTCTTTCAAAAATTTGGATAATTTTGTTTAGGCTACAACACAATAGTTGGTGAACGTGGGTTAAAACTGAGTGGTGGAGAAAAGCAAAGAATCTCTATCGCTCGCATGGTTCTCAAAAAACCCCAATATATACTTCTTGATGAGGTGATAATTACCTTAAATGTTTGATATTTCGTAATTAAAGTTTTCCTTTAAAACTTTTACTTCTTGTTAAGGAGTAAAATAAATCTAAAAAGTTAAGGCAACATCTGCTTTGGACACCACAACGGAACGTTCCATATTAAAGTGTTTATCAAATCTTAGCAGAGGTAGAACAACAATAATTGTTGCGCACAGATTATCAACGATTGTTAATGCTGATCAAATATATGTTCTCGACGAAGGAAGAATCATTGAGAATGGGACGTAAGCCTCTTTTAAATAAAATATGTAATCAGAACAATCTACTGGAATGATAGAGAATCACAACAATAATACTGATTCAAAGCGATATATTTACAGGCATATAGAACTGCTTAATAAAAAGGGATGGTACTATGATATGTGGGATGCACAAAGTGAAGAACCAAAATAAAACGTCGGTATCTAAATCCTGCTAGATTTTTTACGAATGTAATTTTATTTATACCCTAAAAACCATACGATATTTTCAAAAAAAAATTCATTTTAAGCCATTTTCTAATTCCAATCAAATGAAGCGATTACCATTTTAATATTCTAGTCTGGTCTTATTCTAGTCTTCATAGTCTTCTCGTCTCATCATAGTAATTCCCACCTTTACTATTTCTAATAAAATCAGTGTCTTTTTTCATTAAAATCTTATTTTCATTAGAACTCTGAAAAGCATTGATGAATAAAATTTTTCCAATCAATAACGATGAATCAATTCTTCAGCATGCACACAAAAGTATAACCCTAATTAATAAAAATGAAAAATAAGTAAGTAAAAAATTTGCATAAAATATATGCGGCAGAATTATAAAATACCAGAATTTTTAAAAATAAAAAATAAAAGACAAATAAGGCTTTTATCGATTTGCGCGATTCATTCTATTTTGATCATCCAAAAAGAGAAGAAAGTTGTAAAAAAAGAAGAGCAAAAATCTTAAAAAAACTTTAAACTACTTTTTTATCCAAAGAAATTTAAATTGCAATAATAAATTATTGCAACGAATTACTGAAAAACTATTGAAACAATGAAAGTTGAAAGAAAAATCTATAAAAATAAAAAATCAATCTTTTAGGTGAAAAAAGCAAATATATTTACCGCATCTTGAAATTTAATCAAGAGAGGAGGTAAATTCATCCGACAGTTCTGACAAATGATCACCGCGTTTGCAAAATTCTTCAAGAGATCGTATACCAGTTTGTCGATCGCTTTCACATTGTTCTATCTGCCACTGCGTAAGCAATAAATTCGAATAAATTGGTTCACTGAAGTATTTCAGATAGCCAATAGTATTAACTGTGGGAAAAATTAATGTAAATCCACCTGCACGCAACAATTCGTCTTCAAAATCGATTAAGATACGAACATCTGAGCCCGTTAGTTTTTCAATTATTGAAGGATCAATTTTCTGAAATAAAAATTTCGGTTTAGAGAAAGAAAAAAATCTCCAAACAGAATGGAATAAAGGCAGAAAAATTAACAAATAAAAAATTAAAATGCCAAGATATATAACTATACATATATATATATATAACTTGAATAATCAAAAATATTAATCGGCGAACCCTATTTTTATTGTAATATTCGACATGAAACCTTTCTTTTTCTAAATCATGAACTGTTTTATGCCTGTCATGGGGTTTAACTCCATAATTGATCACTAATGGACTTTCTTTTTCACTGTAATTAAATAAAAATTTAAAACTCTGGAACTCTGGAAAATTCTGCAAATTTATTTGATATTCAATGACTGAAATAAAACCGAAACTTTTTTGTCTAATAGCATAAAAATTGCCAGCAGAATCATATAGAAGTAAAAAGACAAACTTTTTCACTGAAGGTACTTGTACACCACAAAGGTTTAATACATCTCTCGCTAATGGCGCCTTAATATTGAAATCAAGTGCTGTTTCGGAATGTAACGACGGTGATATATTCACCTAAATTAATTTCAGTGAGGAAATATGAATTAAAATTATTTTTATTTCGTAGTTTTATATCTTATCTTATTTTATATCTTATTGGTTCTTATAAAATTTTCTAAATCATTGAAATATTTTGAAGCTGAACTATTTTAACCTCAAGCAACCATGGCCGCAAGGTATCATCAATAAGAATATCCATTCCAAACAATTCATGACAAGTAAAACTATATAAACTGAATTTCTTTTGATATTTTCTTATTGGTGTTTCGCAACTAAAAAACCAATATATAAGCAAGTACAAGGAATGTTTCGCATTTACTATTAATCTTCTAAAGAAAACGAAAATCTCGCCGGCAAGCTACTGCACGAAAGTTAAAATATATAGATAATATAAAAATATTTTAACCATTATAGAATAAATTAGAATAAATTAAATAAACAAGAAGAAAATAGAATTTACGCAATAACAGTTTTAATGATAACGTCAATAATGCGTTGTTGTATCACTTTTACATCAACGTATTCAGCGATATGTTGCCACAATGACGTTAGTTTCCATTTTAAAACAACTGGATTTCCTTGATCATTCGATTGTGCTAATTTATTTATGCTATAGTTTGTTAAATGCATAAATTTATTATCCAATGTATTTTTTGAAAACGAATAACTGAAATATTAATTTTTTAAGAAAATATAAAATATAAAATTGGACGAATGGAAATGATAAAATTTAGATAAAAAAACGATTGTATAAGAGAATTACACGCTGGTAAGAACGGCTGCGCAAAAATGACATAAAAAGAATTATATAGAAGAATTATACAGCAAAATATATCGAAAAAATTAAAATTTAAAGAAATACAATGACATGAAATTATATTAACAAAAAATTAATTCCAACATGAAATGGTGAAAAAATTTCATTACCACTACTGAACTTTCATGATGCACTATTTTTTCATTTGATGAAAGACTAGGACGGATAAAAAAAGATTAGAAATAAAAAATCTTTAAAGATGATAAATTCAATATGTAGTATTGTGCTTCCGTGCAATATACACATGACATCAAAACCAATGAAGAGAAAGAAATTCACAGGGATTAACTGCGATTACTGAAATGAACTGATAGGAGTATGAAAATATTTGTGGCATTAACCATCGACAAAAGAGAAAAGTGAACAAGACCGTTTAGAAAAAAATAAAATCTGCAAAAAAATATGTATCGAGATTCAGTGCATCAATGGAGAACGCCTTCTTTGTTTTGCTGAAGAGCATGAACTCTTTGTTACTAAAACATGCTTTTAGCATCGGACGAAATATCTAGTCGAAATCACGTGGAACTCTTCGTACAACCAATATTCTAATCACATTGACTATATATTAGTCACTCACCGCTGGAAGAGTACTTCTGTACTTGATAATCGTTCTTATCGAAGCGCTGAAACTAGTAATCGCCATGGATAAGATCATGTTATGATTCGAGCCAAAATTCGTATGAAACTGACAAGTCGTAAGAAACAGTGTATTCCAAGATCTTTCAATTATCTCAAATTAAAAGATCCGGGAACGATAAATATCAATGACATTTCTGGAACGGCGAATGAATATTGGTCCTAACGAAAGGCAAAAGTCTACAAAAGTCAGCCACTTCCACATTATGGTATAGGAGTAAGAAGTGTGCTAATTAGGTGTCGGAAGCAATTGTCCAACTGTCTGAAGAAGCTGCCAAATCTCAAAAAGTCCTGACTATCGCGTGCTTCAAAGAATTACAACAACAGCAGCACGGCGGGATAGTAATCGCTATTGGAGCGATATGGCCTTGAAAATGGAGATGGTGGCTCGGATAGATAATAATAGGAAACTGTTTCGCCTTCTTCGCGAAGTAACCATAATTCGAAAAGAGATTAGTGAAAGGATACGGGATATTAATGGAGTGCCTATTAAAGCTGTTAAGGATCGCTTCAGAAGATAGAAAAAAATTTTTGAGGCCAACTTAACCACGATGTGCCATCTGTTATCCCGAATATAACTAATTCGCACGTTGAGCCAAACGTTTGCAACTGCGAATCGTCAACAGAAGAAGAAATAATCCATCCATAAGCTTAAGGCTAATAAAACTTCCGGAGAAGACGGTCTTCGGGCCGAACTCTTCAAATGTTATCCATCACCATTCATAACTCACCTTGAACAAACGTATTCTCTAGCATGGCAGAAGGAAATAATACCAGAAGACTGGAGCAAAGCATTTCTATTTCCAATTCCTAAGGTGACAGGACCAATTGCGATAATTACCGACAAATCGACCTACTGGACATCTCCGGAAAAATTTTCGCTTCCGTTCTGCTATCGACTCATGGCCAACATGAGATAGCAGAATGCATCCTAACTAGGTTGGATTCAAACCGGGATCCGATTATGCTCACCAGATTTACGCTAAGAAGGGTCCTGGAACATCGCTTCAAATACCAGCAACCTACCCGTAACTTACTTCATCGACTTTACAGCCGATTCGATTGATAGCATTGCTCTGGAAAATGATGGAATGACGGTGTGCCAGAGAAAATCATTTGTTTTATAAAGGCATTTTATCAGAATACCCTGGCGCAAGTATATGGGGAACTAACAGACTCTTTGAATTAAAAACTAGTGTCCATTTGGGCTGCGTCCTTTTCCCCACAATATTCAACTATGCGATAGACTGAATAGTGGGCATCACTCAAGAGATATGCAAATTAGTCCAAAACATAGATCACAGACCTAGAATACGCTGATGATGTAGTCCTTTTTGGTTACAGTTATGAGGAAATGCAAATAATGTTAAACAACTGCAGCGAGAATTGGCCTGAAAATCAATTTAAATAAAGGTATTTTCGTCTTATATACAAGATGCTGATAAAATACCTATTTTTATCAATTCATTGTCGGTTGAGGAAGTGCTGAACTTTAAACATCTTGGATCCACTCTAATCCCAAATGGCCAGGCAAAGGATGGAACTGTAACCCGGATAACGACAGCTAGAAATGTTTTTTCGGTTGATGAAACCTTTAAGGAACCGTCGCAAAATCACCATAAAGACGAAGATCCGCGTCCACATAGCCACGATTCGTTCGATCTTGCTATGTGGTTCTGAGACATGGCCAATGAGAGTGGAGGATATTAAGAAGCAATCTATCTTTGACCACTTTTGTCTAAGGTATATTTTACGAGTCCGTCGAGTGGATAAAATATCAGATGATCTCATCCATCTTCATTCAAATACCACTTGCATAAATAATGTTATCACAGAGCGTCGCCTTCGCTGGTTAGAGCACGTTTTCCACCACAGGCATATTTCGTTACTTGCTAAACTGTGTGATGATTGTCGTCAAAAACGAGATGAGCCAATCAAGATCTGGGCTGATACGGTCAGAAAAGATTTTGAACGTTTAGGTGGACCAGCAATATATGGACTTAGACGATGGAAAAAGGAATAGCTTCTTTTATTACTAGCGATGTCGGAGCGAGCAGCTTGGAGACCCTTGCCCTTGTCTTACCCTTGTAACCAGTGAAGCCAGTCTAACCAGTAATGGTGAGAGCTAGAAGAAGAATACGAAATTTTAACAATTCTTCCACAGCATTTTTTGTTTTCAATTTTTTTTGATAAGTGAAATTATTACTAATTTCCACATATATAATTTCATCGTAATTACACCAAAAAATATATTTTTTTTGAAAAAAGCAAATTTTAGAAACGTTAATTGCAATCAATGATAAGAAATAAAAATCTTTAAAAATGATTAATTCAATATGTATTCTTTTTATTCCAATTCTATCAGAATTCTTTTTATTTATTGTGATATATATTATAATATGATAAATATCTACTTTAATTCTCACAGCTCATAAGTAGAAAAAAGGATAAAAAGAAAGCTAATGGTAAAAAAACATACGGTACACTTGCAAAACGTACAAGCCCATCGCGATAAAAATAAATTCGGAGTGGATCAAGGCAAGTAATATAAACATAAAGGCGTAAATCAAACTTCGCACCATTTATGATTAATGGCCGTTCAATATAACTGAAAGCATGGAAAAAATATGAGAAATATGAGAAATTTTATACAAAAATACCACACTACAGTAAAAGGCATTCCACATAGATAAATTAGGAAAAAAAGGAAGGAATAAAAAAGAAATTCGCTAAAAAGAAAGGAATTGAAAAGGCATCTCAATCTCAGAAGAAACAAACTGTTGAGCAATAAGCGAGGTCTTTTCGGGTATTTCTTTGATTTGGTTTGTTATGGTTATACCAGTGCCACGGGCCGAAGCTGGCTGCAATATATCAATCAATATATCATCATCGTAACAAAAACTGGCACAGTCAAAAGTATACAACATTTTAGACAGGCACTTCTTAACTACCTTTTGATAAAATAATATCTCAAGAAGCAATGAGCTTTCAGCATAGTTCTATAACATGTTATACTTAAAAAAGGATATAGTCTGACATAACACAATATAAAACAATTACGGGTTTGACAATAACGTCTCGCAGAGAATGTCGAAGATATATTTTCAATTTAGCATATTCAGAAGGTAATATATATGTAGTTGGCATTAACTGATACTCATCTATACCCCAAAGCAAGATCATTTCATTTATATGTTGCCAAAGGCGATCTTTTCTTCCCATATGAAATGCACCAGGAAAATGGTTGACCTGAAAAAAGAAAAAAAACGCACGCATCGAATCTGTGTAATAGAAGTGAAACTTCTTGCAATTCTGAAGTAAAAAAAGGCGGTTTCCATAAAAAGTTAATTTAATTGATAAAAATCACTAAAAGAGTTCAAAACACCAATGCACACGTTAGGCCTGGGATAACAGAAGTTAAGTTATTTAAATAATTTCATTCGAATCTCATTTCCTTATATACAAAACAATTGCCTTATGACAAATGAAATAAATTCGACTGCACGAATGAATTCATGATCTTGTCGTTTCTATGAGCAATTCTTGCGAAGAAACTTTTAAATCCTCGCTTATGGCAAGTTTTGTCCAACTGGATCAAGAAGCGCCACAGCCTCAATGATGTTCGCCAGCAAAGCCTGATTACTTATTTCTGCATATATCTGATTAAGAGAAATATAATTAACTGCCAACAGGATTTCGAGTTTTTTTTTCTTCCTTTTTTCACGATATACTAAAAAACACATTTCCACAACAGCGCTTACAACTAATAACCAATGAATTTGCAAATTTATATTATTCATTTGAAGAGTTAATATTTGAAATATATATTCTTTTTTTTTTGAGTCCTAGCCATTAATGGTTAAATTCGCTCCTCTGACTTTTCTGCTGGACAAGGAGTCCTTTGGCGATAGAAATATGGGTGAGTCGCCAGCATCACCCGGATTTTTGAACAAGTTCACTCCTGCAGGGAATAGATCTTCAGCATTGGCGCGAATTCAGCAACAACCAATTGAACCATTCTATCCCATTTACTCCTTCAGCTGGAACAATAGGACGTTTAAAACTGAACAGATGTATTCATGTCTTTCAGGTCATTCAACTAAGTCTTCGAGAGAAGTTATCTTGCTGCTATAACACTTTATCCGTGAGATACACCTAATAAGCGCTAAAATTTTGACTTTTTAAAAATGATTGACGAAAATGATTGAAATGATTGATTTTAAAATTATTGACGATTCTCTTTGATCTATGAAATCCGTCAATATCCACTCTGTCCACTGTTACGAAACGATTTAAAAAATGTCTACGAAACTGATCTCACAAATGGACCATTAATATTAATTTTTTTTTTGACAATGATAATGTGCTGAATCATTTTCAAGAGTAACATAAAATGTTTGGATATTATTAATCGTGATAACGCTACGTAACTGCTCAAAAATGATGAATTATGTATCATTGTCGTACGAACAAAAATTCACGAAATTTCATTTTAAAATGATTGGTGAACGTTTTTCGCCCAAATGGTACACCAACCCAGTTAATGTTATTGCCCCACATATGCAACATCTTCATTCTAACTTTTCCCTGTAGCGTGAATCAAAAGTGGCCACACAAGAATTACTTCTCTAGATTCGACACGTTTAATGTGAATTCTTTCTTTATTGAAATAATTTTATCTGCCTAGTTATATTCGGTTTGTTTATTAGGAATATGCGTATTTCATGTGAAAAAAGCCACTCTGCTTCTTCGTTTCATAATTCGCTGGATTTAAATAATTCGTTTTTCATCAACATCATATTCTAGCCAATCTTGGTCAACAATGATGAAGGCATCATATTGGATTGTCTCAAGATTCAGTTTATAAAATTTTCGTCTATGCCGCAAAATCGGACATAGATTTATTTAACCAAAACTTGTGAGAAATGGCGTAACCCAGCGTTCAATTCAATTCCGTTCTTTATTTCAAAGTTGGCAATAATTTTTTTCGATTTTGAATCGAACAATAATAACTTAGCACCGATCATATTGACTTTAACAGTCTGGGGGACTTAGGCTTAGAAAAAATTAAGTATAGAAAGATTTCATCAAAATCATTATCTCGAAAGAAATTATATTTTAGATGCCATTTTCATATCTTTTTGCTTATTCTTCCTCTAAAAATACAATTATACAATAATTTTTGTTAATTGTTTTCCATTATATACTTTCTTACAATTTCGATATGTTTAACCTTTGCTTTATCGATTTATTCCAATCCACGCTAAAGAAATTCCCTCAAAAATTATCCAACAAGATTGTCCTCTTAAAATGAAATTGAAATTCAAAATTATAATAAACTGTGGATAAAAAAATTAGGAAAAGAAATTCGCTAAAATTCAATAAAATAAAATTTAAATCTATTTTTTCAACAATAATATTCAGAACAACAAGTAAGAGATTTTTTGGAAATAAGGGAAAGAAAATTATAGTAATATTTGGAATTATTAGAAAATGAAGATGAAGAAATACTTTTTGATATGGAAGAACACTTCGGTATTGAGTTGAACGAAGATGTCGGCCCCAGTAACCTATCCAACGATTTGTTTCATCAACAATAGTGAAATAACTTGTAGAAAGACACTGACGAATAACAACTGGTAATAAACTATTATGACACCACAATAATCTAGATCGAATATGACGAGATGGCTTTGTCACTGAAATATCAAAAATCGATCATGTATGAAACCGTAAAAAATTTATAAAATAGCGCTATCTTTTAATATAGCTTTGCCAATTGACAAATAAGGCATGGAAGTCCAGTTTATAAATGCTGAACGCCTTCTTCGCTCTACAGAAGAAATAATTAATATATGCTTCCAGCATCGTAAAAGAAATCTAGTCATGTGGAACTCCTCAGAAAACCAGATTAGATTGTTTATATCTTAATCGTTGGAAGAGTTTCGTATTAGACAGTCGTCTCTATCGTGTTACTGAAACGGGCAACCTTCATGAATCTGACCATGTTATGGTTCGAGCCAAGATATATAAACTCGAAACAACATCTCCCAAAATCTTTCAACTATCTCAAACTAAAAAAATTCAGGGACAGTATGTGGATTCTAAACAAAAATTTTTGAAGCATCTCAATGGTACAAATGACCTTTCTGGAACGGCAGATGAATGCTGGTTCCAATTAAAGGTATGTCTCCGAAGATCTACCACTTCCACGCTAGAATATACTAGCAGGAAATGGGTTATCGGAGGGCCAACAGTCCAACTATCTGAAAAGCCTACCAAAGCAGAAGAGTAGGAGATCCTGACTATCGAAGAATTACAGCGGCATAGCGAGACAGAAATTATTATTGGGCCGAAAATTCTTAAGAATTGAAAATTAAAAGCACATTCGATTAGGCGATAATAAAAACTTCTTTTTCTTCTTCTAACAGCTTTTATCATTACTGGTTATGCTGGCTCCAACGGCTAAAAGAGTAAGATTCTTCCAAGCGGCATGGTTTGATGCCATCGTCGACAGTAATAGAAGCCATTCCTTTTTCCATCGTCTAAGTCCATATATTGCTGGTCTACCTATACGTTCAAAATCTTTTCTGACCAGATCCGCCCAGCCCAGATCAGCCCAGATCTTGATTGGTTCATCTCGTTTTTGACAACCCAACCATCACACAGTTTAGCAAGTAACGAAATATGCGTCAACTCCTGTGGTGGAGAACGTGCTCTAACCAGCGAAGACGACGCTCTGTGATAACATTATTTATGCAAGTGGTATTAATCCACAGCATAATATCGTAAACCTTGAATACGCTAATGATGAAGTCCTTTTTGCTGATAGTAATGATGAAAAGCAAATAATTGCAAATTATGTGTCAACAACTACAGTGAGAATCGGACTCAGGGTCAATGAAAAACGAAAATATTTTCGTCTTTATATACAAGACCTATTAAAATAGCTATTTTTATAAATTCATTGCCAGTTGAGGAAATGCCAGATTTTAGACTTTGGATCCACTCTAATATCGAATGGCCAGAAAACAAAATTATAACGATAACTAAAAACAGGTCCTTCCGATTGACGAAACCTTTATGGAGCCGTCGCGAAATCGCTATAAATCCTCGTCTACATAATGCGATTCGCTCGACTTTGCTATATGATTGCGAGACATGGTTGGTGGGAAAGGAAGATATTAAGAAATTATCTGTCTTTGACTACTCATGTCTATAAGATAATGGTTCGCCGAGTGGATAAAATCTCATATGATTGCCACTTGCATTAACAGTACCATTACAGAGTGTCACTGGTTACGACACGTTCTTCATTATTCTTGCACCACAAGAGTTAACACATATTTCGCTACTTGCTAAATCATGTGATGGGTGGAATCAAAAGCGAGGTGGACCAATCAAGGCCTGCACTGAATACAGATATCAAGAAAAACTTTGAAAGTATAAATGGACTAGCAATGTAGGGACTTAGAGAATGGGTTCTATTACTGTCGAAAATGGCATAAGATTGCGTAGCTTGGAAATTATGCAATCAGCGGAACCAGCCTAACCAGTAATAATTGTTAGAAGTTTTGCTTACCAAATTAAAAAATGATTCCTAACCTCTGCTGCCTTTTACATAGAATCGAATTGTTGGTGGAACATTAGAAAAAAGACTTGGTCGAAGAAATGGTTGTGGTGTAGAAATTAATTTTGAATAAGAACTGGAAAATTTTAAAGTATTTAAATTTTTTTGAATGTATTAATACGACACTAAGCTTCATGAACCAAAATTTTCAACCACTAATTAGCAGTGCTTAATGCTTACCATTTATATTTAGATTAATTATGACAACTGTTAGTACGATCAGAAATTTTTGTCATCTGACAACATAAATAAAAATGAGCCCTCAGCACAGCCAGAAATTTTTAATAAGGACTTCACTCTTATCGAGGGTAAGGAAGAACCGAACTCTTACCTCTCAACACCTCAACACCTATTATAGGCCAATATCCACTCGGCTGCCACCTATTGACCAGTAATAACATTTCGTATAGCTAAAACAAATTCAAACAAATGTAATTCATAATACATAAATATAACATTTATAAACATAATTTCATGATAAGAATATTCATTTGATAATATTCGACCAGACAAAAGGTTTCCACAATTTTTATCATTTAACTTTGGAGAGACCATAACTTTAATGAAAATTAATATTTTTAAAATTAATATTTCAAAATAAGCACCATTACAATGAACTTTTGACACACAACCTTCTGAAACAAATGAACTGCTGGAAGACGTTTTCAAAGTTCTCCTGTTTTCGAAAGTACTTCATTCTGATAAAAATTGAAAGAGCGGATGAAGGGGAAATCTATTTGTGGAGGGTGACAGATGAGAGAAACTTCGATATTTAACTCCACTGATTTTTATAATATGATTATTTCGATGCGTGCTCTGGAGTCGTCGCGTAAAATGATGGGACTTTTCTGTTGACAATAAGTAAATGGACTATTTCTTTCTGATGGGTTATTTCCAAATTCTTCATTATAGTCTTCTGCATATTTTAAAAAGCTGCAGCCCTGCAGCTTTCAATCCTGCAGCAGACAGCCTTATCCGGACTTTGAACAAATCGAGAAGATTCGTCCTTATCTAGCCATTGATTGCTTTCTTGCTGCACAGAATCCAATTTTTCGTCGCAAGTAAAATTCATAGAAAAGGTAAAATAAAATGGTTCATTCATAAAATAATGGTTTCCTCTCGAATTAGAGAGATTATAATAGCCAAAAAAATCAGAACTGTTACTAGTTCTGCAAGGAAAAGAAGGAGGGAATCACGATAAGCAAAGCGATGTATGACTACATGACTAATAATTCAATAATACGAAAATATAAGGCAATTTAACAAAAAGTAAGCTATAAGTAAGCACAAATTATTACTATTTATAAACTATTTATTTATTTATAAACTATTTATTAAAAAAAAAACTAGGAAATTTTCGTATATTCGCTTGTTGGGGTTAGAATGCAGATAATCGAGAGGATGTTGTTCAGACTGTCGTAATAAGCAGGAATTTGGATTCTGTCTCCAATAGGGATTTAAAAAATATGGTGTCACCGAATAACGAAGGTAGATATAAATTTGGGCATTCGCATCGCCTGCAATATACTCCCCAGCAAAAGTATTGAGAAAGTAAAGAATGCAAGATTTAATTTAAGAAGATAAAATAAAATATTATAGAATAATAGCAGAATAGCTCATTAGTCAGAGGCACAGTAATAACATCTTCCATCTCCTTAAAATGAACGATAAAGAAAAGGAGATAAATCTTTTACTCACCCATCTCAAAACGTATATAAGCTCCCAGTAGAACATTTCCTATATCAATCGTTTCCTAGTGAACTACTATAAAGAGGACGGTGGCTGCAGAGTTAGATATTCATTTGTAAGAACGAAATTGAAGCCACAAGGCACTAAGATATATATATTGGATTGAGAATTTCATTAGTTTTCAACATATACTGGCGATGCCGATGACCCATATTTCGCCCATATTCCCCAGTGATTGTCAGGTAACAATAATTTCTTACGGAACAAACATCTAGTGAGACGATTCTAATCAGGAATGGTGAGAGCTAACCACTTATTTTCATTATTCATTTAAGCTCACATGCTTTTTCTTTTCCTTCCTCTCGAACCTTTTATTTTTATTTCAGTAGCCTCATAATTTTTTATCTATATATTAAACAAATCCAGTTCGTTATAGTCAAGAATGAGATGCAAATACTGGAATTTTCTTTCACACCAGATCACAACAAAAAAAAAACTCGACAAAAAAATTTACCTCGTAGAAGTACAAAGAGTACAGCTTGTAACTAGACAACTCAAATGACATATTCTTCGATCTTTTTCGTCTGAAAAATTAACTTAATTAATTTTAATTAAGTTAATTTTTAATTTTAATCGTTGAGGTGTGTGGGGGGTTAACGGCGTGATAAATGTTACAAAGAAACGATATTAGCTCGAATCTGGCCGATATATCAATTTCGCCAAATTGCGAAAGCAAGCGTTAAGTAAAATGAGTTCTCGCTTAGTTCGGAGCGCCGATATTGGAATTCCACGCTAGGTATATAAATCTACCTTTTAAAAATGGAAATGTGGTTGCGATTCTCCTGTATTTCCATAGCCTGATAGGCTATCAGATCGAGCCTAACCAGCAATGATGAGCAGTATTAGAAAATAACGTTAAAACCATTATCAATTTTTTTAGCCAATGGAAAGATAAAGAATAAAATAATAATTTCAAACCATAGAATTTTGCAGATGGAAATTAAAAATGAGAAACCTTCAGGCGTGATTGTTTGTTCTTCAGATGAAGACGATGGTGATTCTGAGCAACTCATTATTATGTTTTGCAACAATTCTATTTTATCTAATGAAAACCTAAAAAAATTCACCGAGCAAAATTACCATAAAATTCAAAATTTTTCTTCAAAAAGATAGTTGAAATTATTCGCTGAAATTTTTAAACTATCATCGAGAAAAATACATCGATTAAATTAATAAAATACGAAAAACTATATGATTAAGATCTATACATCAAATGAATCATAATAATAAGAGCTTAAACACGACAAATGATGGCTCAGTGGGTTGTTGCTGAATTCGGAGCGCCGATGCTGAGGTTCGATTCCCCGCAGGAGTAAATCTGTTCAGAAATCCGGGTGATGCCGTCGACTCACCTGTATTTCTATCGTCAACAGATTCTCTGGCTTATTTGCCCAATGCGAAAAGCCTGCGGAGCGAGTTTGACCAGTAATGGTGAAAACTCTTAAAGAAAAGAAACACGACAAATAAAAAGCAAATAATTTTTAAATAATTTAGATAATTTTGTGCGGCGCTGTGGAAGCGGCGGCCATATTTCCATTTCCCACTCTCCGACGAAGAACTCCTCGGTGCAATGCAACAGCGAACGGACGAAATCGCAGCAGCTGTCAGCAAAAGTGAAATTTTGGATAAATAAATTAGCTAAAATCATAAAATTTAAACAAAATGAACTGAGAAAATTTTCCAGTTTTCCAGCAAAAGTCAAAATAAGTGGGAAAATCATTGAACAACTGATGATAGAAATAATTCCACCATCGAGGAAAAAGTGTAAAATTCCCGTAAAATAAAATTTTTAAAAAATTCTCCCAACTTTGTTTTTCAAATAAATTTTCACAAATAAGAACCAAATTTTTGTAGAATCTTTCACGGCCACAGCCAACGAAAAACGCGGTCAGCTCTTTTTTCAAAAATAATGAATGGAACTTAGAGGATTCTTTCTATGCAAATTGAAGCCTGGAACTTTGAGAATTCGCTTTCTAATGTTTTATCAATGCTCAGAAAGGTGGTCAGAAAAAAGTTCAGCTGAAATTCAGCTGAACGCATGTTTTTTGTTAGCCACCAAAGTACCGTTATTTACAAAATATACGTTATAATAAGGAGGGATAGGAGAGAAACTTCCATACATTTCCAGTCGTTAATCGAAAAGTACCAGAGAAAAACGAGTGAACAGTGCTCCTCATTTTTGATTGGTTAGTTGTCTGTTCATAAAATGAGAAATTTTTATGAGAGGGCCACCTCGTGACAGAAATAGGTATGAGTCGAGTCGACAATACTATTTGTGTACCGGGGGAATATTACATTACAGTTGGAAGTAAGCGGCGAATTAACGAGAACTGCCATGAGAAGGAGCCGACATTCGTACTCCCAGATCCTCGGTCAATTTTCGAAAAATTATTTGAATTTGGAATGAAATGATTTGAACTGATCGAATTTTCGCCAATGATATATCGCTTTGCTGGATTGAATCCAGTGAGAACTCTTCTGCCTTTTCATTTTTCTCGAACATCTTGCGAAGTTCTGGGGTTTCGCTGTCTGATCGCATATACTTGAAATCGTAAGCGATTTGTTGGGCAGAATGATCGAGTAGTATATTGGCGTAGTTTATCGTTTCAAGCATCATGGTTTGATTCCTTGGTAAGAGTGAAATTTTGATTATTCTGGCTTCTGGCTTAGGAATCAACCTATACTTTTGTTTTCATCTGGCTCTGGCACAAATTTCATCCTATTGGATAGTGAAAGGCTTAAATATGAGTAAAACCAAGTGTAAGCAACAACAATTTAAACAATAAAATACTAGCAAAAATTTTAGCTGATTCTTAAACAATCATAGATTTTTAAAAGAAAAAGGAAACGGGAAAAAGAACTCAAATAACTCCAAATAACTTCCAAGACATCCAAGTCAAAAAAAAATGAACAGCAAATAGGCTCATTTGAACTAGAGAAGTTCAAAAAATGAACAGCAAATAGGCTCATTTGAACTAGAGAAGTTCAAAGCTGAATTCGATTTCACTCACTAAATGAAATAAGAAATGAATGAAAGCTGAAGGACAAATCTTGGGTTCAATTCCGCTAGGTTCTATGAAGTCTTGGTTTTATGCAAGCTGAAGAATAAATCTGTTTAGTTTGGATTCCAGTCCCTCAATGAAAGTAGAGAAGCTGAAGAGGATTCGATCCCGGTTGGTCAATTTTAGTAATTAATGAACCCACCTAAATCAGGAATACCGAATAAGATCCTTTAAATGACTTTCTTTCCTTACTTAAAAATTCATTTAGTACTTGTCCAATATTAAAATAAGTTGATGAAAAAGGCAATTATTTTATTTTGTTGGAAGAAGAGATTTAAATGTATTTTAATTTGCTGCATAATTGAATTATTAATTACTGAATTTTCGAAAATTTAACAAAATATAAAAATTAGTTCAGTGGGAAATCAAAGGAATTAAAAGAAGATGAACAAGGAGATGAACTTAGGGTTGCCGACCTTAAAAGGTATAAAATAATGATTAGATTATTTTATGATAAGAAATTTAATAAATATTTTTATTATGGCAGCTATTACTACCGTTATTATTGTTTCTTCATTATTTATTATTGTTTCTGTTACTTTAATTATTATTTTGATCTTTACATCTCAAGAAAATGAATTTAATAGTTCTATAAAGATCTTTAATACTAAAGAAATCCATAGTCGTTCAGAATGTCTCTGAAGAAAACACCGGTCATGCACAACAAGTGATCTCTCTTGCTCCGTCTAATAAGAATTTTATTCTTATTTATACTGGTAGAGTTGCGATAATAAGTGATGACCAAGTGACTGCTGGAAACACGATTGATAGTTCATCTACTACAGTTGATCTCGAACCTACAAACTGGACGAGAAATCTAATAAAAAATCAACAAAAATCAATGCTTAACGGTTTTAGCTGGAATTTACAAAGAAAAATGTTGAATGTAGCAATTCATCAAGAATTATTTATACAATCCACATCTTTGGTATCATTTCTATCAATCAGAATACCTTTCATGGATTTAAGCATAAAAAGCGAAAATTTACCGCTCGATAAATTTGATAGAGAAGCAAATGCATTCAAAATAGGTAAAAATTCTAATGCAATAAAAATGACCAAGAAAAAAATTAGAATTAATTCGGGAAAAAAACTGGGAAAAACGAGCAAATGAGCAACGAGCATTATTGGTCTTGCAAAAGTTTCTGGTTTGTTTTATATCGCCAAATCTAACAGTACAGTTCAAATTATTGAGCCGTCAACTGGAACTCAGGTTAAAATTAATAATTTAATTCGTGTCATTGTCGTTAAACATGATTATCTCCCTCATAGTATTATTTTAGAAAACATCAAGTATACAGTTAGACTGAGAGTATTACAAAATTAATTTCTATAATGTTAGTAATAAAAGGGCAAGATGGCATAATAGCTAGATTGCTGTCAAATTACCCTGTTGATAGGGAAAAGTTCAGACTCTCCCTTAATAAAAAAATCCCCCATTAAAAACCCAGGTGCTGGCGACTTTCCTATATTTCTATCTATCTTCAAATAATTCATTGGCAAAAATTTCCAACCGTATTAGCAGCTGAGCAAGTCTAAACAAAAATGCTGAGCGCTAGTTATTTAATTACTTAATAATTAGAAATGAATGATTTAAAAAAATTCAAGTTGAAAATACTGCAAATTGATCGTATATCAGTAACAGATGATGGAAAAATATTTGCTATAAATGGCTCGCAAATAATTTTATATAGAGATGGGAAATTCATAAAACTTATTGAATTAGCGAATCGTTGTAAGGATATTACTATTGACCATGGTAATAATAATAATAATAATAATAATAATAATAATAATAATAATAATAATAATAATAATAATAAGGTTAGTCATTTATTTTATAGTTACTAAAAATGACTATTCCCATATATACCCTTGCAAATAATATATGAAAAAATTCTTTCCTCACTTCTTATGAGCGATAAGAGATCCTCGAGTCCTCCACCAGAGGCCTGGGAGCATGAGAAATCTGTGCTAATTTTAGCTGCACCCTCTGCTGGACAGAAATCTTTAATATATTGTTTCTGGAATAGTTTAAGCCATTTTTCCAAGGGCTAATGCTCTATTACTGGGACCTCCTTGAACTTCATTTTCCACATCTTCCCTAGTTCCTACCTCAGTCTCTGGGATTTTTCTCTATATATTCCTTCCTCTTTACATTCATATTATATATAATCTTATATACAAGTTGTTATGTCTCAGTGCTAAGCATCAGATCCATAAAACCAGTGATTTACCACACTAGATGCAAAATCTAGTTTGTGCAAAAACATAATGGCAATAAAATGCAAGCAGAAATTACATATACTGAAGCATAACCAAGTAGCTGGCATCATTTACAGGAATATTTGAATATTTGGCTTAGACTCTCTCAAGATTAGATGGGAGATTCCTCAAAAAATCATGGAGAAGAATAAGACCAAACTCCTTTATGACTTTTCCATCTATATAGATAAATAATTAGATATTGTGGCAGTAGAAAAGGACCAAAAGTCAACATTGGTGATAGATATAGCAATATTGACCATTAGGAACTTTTTTATCACAAAGTTACTTGATAGAAATGCTAGAAAGATAGCTTTTATTTTCGAGTTGCTTTTTGTAGTTTTTTTAACTACGTAGAAAAATACGTAAACATTGTCGAGTATGAAATTTGTAGATGGGATAAGATATTTAAATATTGAAATTTCCTCTACTTCTTAGCTAATTTCTTTACAACTTTAACTTTATCTACCTTTATCTACCTTGCGACGTTTTTCGACCACTAAGGTGAATTCTTCTCGCTCGAGAGATATGTAAAGATCTAAGACTTAAAATATAAGTCCTCAACATCATTAGTGAATCCTATGGATCTATGGATTAATGTTGAAACAATTTTTGGTTTTTCATTAAATTTTATACTGAATTAAGATTGCTTTAAATACTTTGGGTGTTAATACTTTGGGTAAAGTTTGTTTGTTAAAATTCATTCCCAAATTAAAAAAGTAGAGAAGAAAAAAAGGGGTAATTTAAAAGAAATTGGTGCAACTGGCCGGTCCCATTGCATTTACGAGCATTTACTTCGCATCTTAAATAATTTATCTATCCAAGACATCTAAAGGATTAAAAAGAAAGCAAAATCCATATATTTACAAATTAAATTTTTGAATATTTTAGGTTTATGTATTAAGTAAATCCAACGAAGATTTGTTTGTTTTGACGCAAAATTTAAAACTTTTGTATGTAATGCATTTTTTAAATCCATCACACGAAACTTGCAATTTTATAATAACCTTTAAAAAGTATATTTATATTAGTTGCCAAACAGCCATTACCAGATTAAATTCGGTTCGTTTATTATCATTTCTTTTAACTTCACCATTCTTGCCTAGTTTTTGATGCAAACTTTTCTGGACTTATGGTGGTTTAATGCCTTCAGTAAAATTTGTTCATTTTTTTACTTATTTATTTTCATTAAATTCTTTCTTAATAATTTGATAGCCATGTGCTTTTATGTTAGCAAGAATAACATATAAATGACTTAAATCCACTGATTGTTAGTGGGACTTTTGAGATTGACAAAGTTTGACAAAGAGTTACTTGAATTGAAGTTCCAGGCATTATCCAAATTTTCAACAATAGATTTATTCCGACATGGGGCAGAGTAGAGATACTCGATATGATAACTTTAGCAGTGGTCACCCAACTATTTCTCTCGTATTATGTTATACTAGTCAGTATGGATTGTGGCTGATAAATAAATAATGCTAAGAAATGGCATAGCTAATTTTTTAATTTATTTTTAAAATTAGTTTCTGATAATGCGGAAAGTAGCACATAAAATGGATTATGCTAACAGTAAATGTTAATGAAAATGTTTGAAATGTTTGTAGTTTTATTCTTGCGATTTAAATCGATTTAAATTAATAAATTAATTTAATAAAATGATTTAATAGGAATAGGATAACTGAACAGTTGTTCCCCAGGACCATTTTCGAGCGCCTCTGCTCCAATCCCACCTCCAACTACAATAAACCTATCATTGGAAAATCTGGATAGTGCCGGGGATGTATTCCCAAGTGGCTCTTTCTAGCAGTTCTGCTCACCATGTTAACAACCAGTGAAGCCAGCTTAATAATGAAAAATGATGAGCATAACTACTTATTTACTTGCAGTAAAGTGGAAAATAGTAAGAGAGATCAATATTTTTGAAATCCACATATGAAGTATACGTTTTTTTTTGAATTAAAGACAACTGGAGATGTTGAAGACAGAATAGGTGTTGGTGATGGAACTTATTCATTGGGCTTAACTATTGATCATAACGATAACATTATTGCTGCAGTACGAGGACAATCATTGCTTAAGGTATTTAAGGTTCGTTTTATCGGGTTTTTTGCAATAAAATTTAAATTCTCGTTTGATTAAATATTTAAAGCTACTTTTTTTGTTTTCGCTTGGCACCATCATCCAGATTTCAAGTGTGGTAAATTTTAGATGGAACATAAATATTTCAGATATTTCATTTGCAAATCATATTCTCATCGACCTTGCCTTTATTTAAAATTTATTTCTCTCATCTTTGGATTACAGTTACTTGAATTGCAAAATAACTTTGTTTTACTTTTAAATTTTGCAGGTAATTAAATTCGATTTTAGGCCTGCTTGGTCTGAAAAATTAATTCGAAAATAAATTTTGCCATTTTCATAAATTTGTTGCGTAACTAAAGTTTTTTCAATTTCAGGGCGATAAATTATTAAAAAATTTGTTTTACAATCGAAAATCTGTAATTTGGTCAGGAATTTTATACGAAAATAATCGTTTACATGTTGTGGATTATCTGGAAAGTACACTTAAGACCTTTAAGTATACCGACGAGTTTCGATAATTTATTATTTGTACTGGCAATACAACCACAAAGGTTCAGAGGTCACATTTATTAAGACACCGCTGCTTATATATGGATTAAATAAATACGATGCTACCTACTAGTAGTATATGCATTTATATACTTTTACAAATTTTATTCGTTTGATTTTTTGCCATGTTTAAATAATAAAAATATTTTCGTAAACAATTTTTCATTTTTCCTTTATTTATTTAAAATTCACATTTGCGTCGAAATTTCTCTAATTAGTCAAAAAATTAGTTTTCAAAAAATCATTTTTATTAATTAATTTTATCAATTTTGTATTTATTATTTTTGTATTCTCTTTATGCGAACTCTCAATTAAAATAAAAATTTAAATAATATTTAAAGTGAAATTTTCGATAAAATTTAAACATGAATGAAAATGAATCAGAATAAAATTTAGACAAAAACTGAGGTTAGAAGTAAAGAAAAGTTTTATCACCTGTTGTGTGAAATTTTTTTTGTTCTCCTAATTTCTCTGAAAACTTTTCGATCTTTTTCAAGTCAAATTATTTAATTGTATTAAATTAAATTTGCACAACATTAATGACTTTTTTAAAAACTATTTTCAGAAGTGAAACATTTTATTTTCGCTAAAATTCACTAAAATTTATCAAAATTTCAACAAAAATTTCATAAACATTTGATAAATTATTTCCCTCACCACCCCTCCCCATTTCGATTTATTTTATTCATTTATTCTCTGAAACATTAAAAATGCCTAAAACAGAAAATTTGTTGATAACTGACGACACTGTCAAATTTACTATTTACTATTATAATCGTAAAGTCGCCGATTTCGCAGCCATTTTTTGAACTCTCTTGTCTATTTTTCAGCTAACACACACCATTTCTGCTTCATTTCTAAGTGAGACGATAATAAAGAGTTTATTGGTTCCTTGAGGAGAGAAGGCTATTTGCTGTAATTTTCTCTACTGAAGTCGATCGAAATATCTTAAATCCCTAAAAAATGGAAAAAATTAATGAAGGAAGAAATTAAATAGTATTCTATAACAATATTGGAAAATTATTTAGGAAAATTAGCTATGTACTATGTAAACGAAGATTTTTTACTGAAAAATAATAAAAATCCTTTCCGCAATATTATTTGCGTTACGTTGCGTAAGAAAAAATTTGTTGAAGAGAAAAATTTCCATTGTTTGTTAAATATTAGGGATTAGGTTTGGTTCGATTGACGATTATTCTGCCTATTTATTTACTTAACCATTCCCCAATGTAATTGATATGTGATATTGAGGAGGAATTCCGCAATATTATTATATTATTTATATTCTTCGCAATCTATTTATCATTATTATTTAGGCACAAATTGGTATTTAAGGCGGTAATTACTGATTTTAATCACTATTGTTGTTATGATAAAAATTAAAATTACGCCAATGTGTGATCACTAAGATCTGTTATAACGAAGAAATCTGTGAATTATGCGCTTTTATTAAATCCGCAATTTGTTTTCATGAAATATTTCGAAGAGTAAAAACCAATTCAGTAAATAAACAAAAAATAAAAACCAATTTCTGATGTCTTCATTTGAAGTCGTCATTCGGTGATTTAAAAAATTGATTTTATTCGCGGATGACTGTCATTTATTAGCCGGTAAAGCAGTAATAATGAACGAAACATGAAGAGACAATCCATTGGAGAGGAACGCTAAAGGTGAGAAGTGGAAATTTTCCTTAAAATATATTTTTAGTGAGGTTAGAAGTCTATAAAAGGGATAAAATGGTCGAAGTTAATCCAAAAATTAAACAAAATTAATCCGAAAATTATAGGACAGAAGCGGTTATTTATATAAGTAAACTTACTCGATAATTCTCGCTGAGAAATGCATTCATTCCTAAGAATCAATTTCTTGCTTCTTTTTCATGATCCCTCCATAATAAAATACCTCCGTTTCCTAGTGAAATCAAAACTCGAAAAAGAATTAAAATTTCCCCCTAAAAGAAAAATGTGAAATATTTCCACACCGCAATTTCTCAATATTTTCATCAAAATTTTCATTTTTCGACAAATTTAAAAAGAAAAAAAGCTGCCCGCATTCTTTTACAAAATGTTTTCAATTAAACAGTAAAAAAACTACTGAATAAACATTTTATTACATCGATTTTTAGTGTATTCTACAAATAAAAATAATAAATTTTTATTTGCTAAAGCTGAACAAATCAATCGTTTTATAATTCATTTATTGCATTGTCGTTGTGACTACTGTAGTTCAATCATTTTTATTTTATTTATTATATGCTTTCTGATTTTAGTAATTTTAAATTAATATGACGGACTGTCTTAGTTTTTAAATTATTGTCAATTGTTTTTAAATAAAACCATTTTATCCTTAAATAAACACAACTGAAATGCATGGAAGGATTTGGAATCGATCATCATATACATAAATTTAAGCTTAAATATAGCTTATCTAAGTAGAGCAATCACCATGTGACTAGTTGCACCAAATATTACGTCTACCACATCGCCAGAATTCTACCTTTAATGCACATTTAATTCTAATAAAGCGCACTGAACGGGCACCATAATGGCAAAACTTATATGAAAGCAATATTCGCTTATGGCCACTCTGGTGGCCGCTTTATAAATATACGGCTGTACCGGCTTATGGCCACTCTGGTGGCCGCTTTATAAGTATATGGGTGTATTGCTTGCTTTTTAGAATCTAAACTTTATTAATAGAAAACGGTTACGGAGTCATTAAAAGAAATTTATTAGGTCGAGCATTGAAGGTAACAAATAAATTATTGGCAATATTTCAAGAGAATAAAGTAAAAGAATTAATTCGTATAGGCAGTGGAGGAACTGAAACGAGAAGCGACGAGTGCTCCTAAAATATTAGCAATTATACGAGTAAAATAAAAAAATCTGGTGAAAATCTATAAATTCTAACGAACTCGACGTTAAGAAATATTTTAAGCGAATCACCGAAATCATCAAAATCCTCTGTTTTAAACAAACCCTTCAGTACAGACAATCTTTAGAAAAACAGTGAGAAAGTCCGCAGCATCAATGATATGGGCCGCGTTTTTATGCCGCATAACTAGCAGGCAGCGCGGCTTCCTAAGTCTAAATTTAAAATTAAATCTCGGCTTTTCCTTGTTGTAAGTAAATGAAGCTGTTGTGCGATGAGGACATAGAAAAGGTGAAGGAACTATTGCCATTTCTTCGGAAGACAGTTCGAAGTGATATTCGTCGTCAAGCAATCGAAATTATTTCGTCCTTAACAACCGATGATGACTTTCAAATTATTTTCAATGTTAGTTTTCTTATTTTTATTTCAATAATTTAAGATAATTTTTCTAATTTATATTAATTTAATAAAAATCTTCTTTAGTAGATATCTTCTTTAGTAAATCTTTAGTAATTTTGAAGTTTCTTCTTTTTTTAAAGCAAAAAAAGTGGTCGGAAAGAGTTCATTTATTTTTCTCATAATGGAAATTAGGCACTTCGGGTTGAAATGTATAGCCGAATGAATTGTGGTTTGGATTATTGTGTTGAGCGACTCGGGTCCGACTCCTCTCTCATAGACCTCTTTAAAAAATCAGAGTGACTTACCTGTTAAAATTTGATTTCACGGCAGAAATTTCAAGCAGTATTTTCTGCGAGCGGAGCGAGATTAACCAGAAATCATCATTCTGGCCACTTGCTATCATCATCTGCATTATTTCACTATCTCGTTATTTTTATCTTTTTTTTATAAAAGTTTATTTGCAGTATAACAATAATGAATTATTATCATTATTATGTGAAATTTTCGAAGTGAATTTCAATGAACATCGGTTAATTTATCCGTTATTAATAAATATTTCATCAATAAATAACGATGTTTGCGAATGTTTAATTGACAGAAATATTTTCGTTACAATTTCAGTCAGTTATTGTAGAAATAAAAATAATAAAAGTAATGAAGTCATTCTTTATGCTGCAAAATTAATATCTAATTTTTCGCATTTTCATCACGATAAAGTTAGTTTTTTTCCTACATTTACTAGGCGGGTTCTTTTTTAAATGCGTACGTGCGATATAGGTCTGCGCCACAGCCTCGAGCGTCTTTAAGATCCGCCCACCGGTTTCCTTATGATGAACTGTTACAAGTAGAAAAAGAAATTTGAAATGGGCAGAGACTGAATTTAACTCAGTTTATTAGTTCCTTATAAAAGGTGTTTCCTAATTCTTAAATTTTTTTCATTTATAATCTTACTATTCGATGGTCCACAGTATAGCTTTACGAAATAATATTAGCTGTGACGACAGATTCTTTTTGGCAGAGATTTATTCAAGTGATTTATTCAACTGAGAGTAGTAGCACGAATAACGCGACTCTGAAGTATAAAAGAGGAAGGAGAATGAGAAAAGAGGAAAGAAAAATGGAAAGAAGAAGTTAGCGGAATCTAGTGGGTTATCTTTTTCTGAATGGTCGTGCAACCAAGAAATACCTCGTAACTCACTGTTTACTGTTTATATTCATAGTTCTTTCAGGTGTATAAGCTTATAATCGAGCAGTGGCCGAGTTTTATTGTCGATGTTATCGGTAATCTTATTTTTTCCTTTATTCCATTTGTCATAATTCAACCCATTTTTTCTATAATTCATTCTTGGTTTTTTTGGCCTTTAATAGGATTTCACTTTAAGCAGATGTAAAAGTAGGTAATTACAAATTCTTATTTGTTTTTTCTTTAATTTAATTTTATATAATTTTTGATAAAATAAATTTTTTTCTTTCTGAAGATTTATTAAAACAAATCAAAATTGACGAATATGTGATTTATCTTGGATATACATTAGTCAATTTCACACGTATTTTTTATATAAGCGAAGAAATTTGCCAAAATTATTTGTCAAAAATAATGCCATTAATTGCACAAAGTGATGATTTGAAACGGCGATTTATCACTTTGGATATTATATTTAATATTCTTCATTATCAAGGTTTGTCTTTTTTTGCTAGATTTTTAATTGACTTTAAATTCTTTTAAAATATTTGATACAAGGAATTCACTTTCTTGAGATTTCGCAATCCTTTTTCTTCTTGTATTTAAATGTTTATTTTCAAGAATATTTATTTTAGGATCTATTTGTTCCTATTTATCCCTGTCTTTCTCTTGTTTGTTATTTTTTATTTTTTCCGGAATTGAAGATTGGAAAAAATTTGAAAAGTGGTGGATGGGAAAACAAAGAAAATATAAAATTTTAGTCTAAAATTATTCGTCTTTTTTTGCTCAGTAAAATTTTCATGTTACTGAGAAAAATATCATTTAATAAATATCATTATAATATCATTAAAATATCATTTAATAAAATATCATCTAACTTTTAAAAAATTTATTTTTTATAAATTTTCCATGATCATTAGTTGTCATTTTAATAACCGGCAGCAAGTGTTAAGAAAAAACGGTAATATTTGTTCGGTGGTCATAATCGATGATAAAGAGATAAGGAGACGAAAGAGAAGCCGATGAATGCGAAAATTGCCGTCGGCTTTTTTAATGCTTCCGATATTTTTGATAAGCAATATACGCGCCAGTATATGCACCTTTCAGTTAATTTGTTCTCTTTTCTTTATCGCTTTCATTTTGTCGTTCTACTTTCCTTCATTCTTTTCATTTATAAAGTTCCACTCTCCATTGCTGATTAATATTTATCAGGTTATTTTTTATTTCTCTTATCCAGATCTTATTTGGGTTCCCTTGTCTTTCATTTTTCTTTTTTTTGGCGTAATCGATCATCTTTTATTCATTAGATTTTATAATTGTATTTTATAGGCATTCTTTAGTTTATTCTTTAGCACAATTGCTTAATTTCTTCGAGTCCATTTTGTTTTCTGAATTTCTTCACCTTTTTGTTTAAGTTTAATATAATTTAGCGATAAAAAAGAAATTAATCGGTAAGAAACGAAATTTTATTGTTTTCTAAAGTCAATATTATTGATTTCAATTTCGATTAATGATCAACAAAAAAATTCTCTTCGATTTTATAAAATATTTCTACTTTTTTATTTCTTTAATTTAAAGATTTTTATTTAAAGTTTAAAAATTTATTTATATTATTTCTTTATTTCATTTTTATTTCTTGAAAAAAAACCTTCAAAAAGCTATTTTCTGATTATTGAAGGTTCTGTATTTTTTGAGGTTTTTATAATTAATATTATTCTTGCTAACTAATAATACTTGACATTTAATCCTTTAAATAATTGCATGATAATTGAATTTGATTTAAATTCTATTTTCTACGAATATTTATATATCGTGCTTTTCTTGGTGAAAAAAAATTTTTTTTATTAAGTAATATTCCAACCTTTATTTTCTTTGTTTTTTGCAAAAATCTAGTTTTCCATTAAAAATTTTTTAAAATTAATATTTTCAGGTAATATTTATATAATAAAATTTCATTACATAAAATTATTTGTCCTTTTCTTTCAAAAAAATTAAATTAGCAATCAAATTATAATTTATATAATTTAACTTATTCTTTCAGTGTAAATTAGCATTTTTCACGCAGTGACGTTTGATATTTAATTATTACTATATTGATTGTTTTTTTTATTTAACTTAATGCAATAAATATTTTGCATTATTTTAGTAATAAATTATTTTGTGGTAAACGAGTGTATTAGTGAAATCATTAAGAAAAGTGCCATTTGGATGTAAAGTAATGTTTGATGATCGAGAAAATTTATCTTAAATTTCAGTGATTTTTTCCTCGTTTTACTATTTGCATAAAAACAGGAAATTTTTCGAATTATAATGAATCGTTTAATTAATTAGTTTAAATATATTGATCAATTGATAAATTGATGCATGAAGTTATTTGATGAAAAGTTGCTTAATTAAAGATGATTGGCACTCACCATTTCTGCTCATACTTCGCACCACTGGCTATTGGTAGGACACCATATGAAAGTTCAGGTATCCGCAGCACCATCCGGTTTTTTAACGATAGATTTTCGCACCTGCCATTTTCTGGAAAAATGTGGCAAATAATACGACAGTTTACCAAAAAGAAATTTTATTATTTTATTGGTTTAGCTTATTTCTATAATCTAATTTTTTGGTCATTAAAGTTCCACCGATCTTTCTTTTTTTTTTGAAAATTTTTAAACTTTTAAACTTTAAATTTTTTAAACTTCTAGATACTTTAAAACAGTTGGTTAGAAGATTCAGTGCCATAAAAAACCGATTAATTATCAAAATAACAATATTAATAATAGACTAAATAAGCAATAATAATGATAATAAATAATAATTTCAATAATAACCTCTATCGAAGTCTTCTTTCTTTAAATTTTATTTATTTCATTTATCTTTTTTTTATAAAATATTAAAATTTTTTTACTTCATCTAACCGGTCATACCATTGCTGAGTTTGCTAGCTGCGTTCACTTTGGGAATAAAAACACATGTTTCTAAGATTCTTGATTCGCCATATATGAATTTCATACTTTTACTTGAAACTTCATCTGTTACTTGATTTCTTACTTTACACTTATGGTGTAAGCTTCAACATATACACTCATTAGGATACTGTATAATAGGTTGTAAAAGTATAAAGTAAATAAAATAAATATAAAAAGTAAGTTGTACTGCGATATTGACTATTGTTTGTGTGTGAAAATTTGCACATAAAATTCGTCTAGAGGCTTATATATAAATAAGTCAGCGAGCAAACAATAAATGCGAAAATGGATGGACAACAGCAAATTATTTTCGGGTTATTAACCTCAACGATTGCTGTAATCTCTTTTTTATTTGTTACTGTATCAGTTAATCGGATAATTTTGATTTTGTAGTAAAATAAAATTTGTTAAAATTGTTTTCGCAAAAAATTTAAATTAAAATTAAATTTTCTGGCGTTTTTTCTAAAACTTTAATTATTAATAAATAATATTTGTTATTTGATTGACTATGTGCGGGTGATTGAGTTTATTGCTTGATGACTTATAGACAAAGTTAGTTCAAGCATAACTAATTAGTTGTAAAGACTAATAACAATAGTAGAAAGTTTTATTGAATGTAGAAAAGGATTGTTTCATTAATAATAAGTAAAAGTGGTTGACGCACACCATCTGTTCACTCCACTCGCTCTTGTTACTTGTAAGATGAGAAATTTTTGCCAGGTTGTTAGTCGCTTGGAAGAATAGACGAGTGGTTGATGCTTTGTACCGTCTCGCAAAGTGTACCGTCTCGCATCAGGATTCGCATTCGATAAAGGTAGTAAACCTGTTATTTAAGAAATGAGTGGTGCTGACGAATTACTTGTACTAACTGTCGCCAAATGAAAATTTAAGAAATGATAAAATCGAAGGAAAGAAAAGTGAGGAAATACGGAAAAAAGGTGAACCGATGCTAAAATAGATTGATTTATTCGCGTAGTTCGAATTGTAATTGCTCAACCACTCGTCGCATATCGTCGGTCCGTACATCGTATATCGTAAGCGCCGTCGAGATAATTAATCACTCGGATATTATTATTGTAGTCGCATAATAATTGTAAAGTAATTATGAGAAAAAAATTAATAAAAAAGAAATGGAAAGGGAAATTTGAAGAATTTGGAAGAATTACGCAAAAATGTGGAAAATATAAATATGGTAGCAATCGCGAATGTTTTATTCGACCATAAATTTATCAGCATATTGAAGAATATAAAACATATGGTGGCAGAGACTCGCCATTTTTATTTCATTTTGTAAATTTTGTTTTTAAGCTGTAGCTTAGCTGTAGGTTCTTGTAAGAGCCTTAATAAGAGTAAAAGCTCATTAAAAAGCGGGATGACACTCGCGACTGTTCGTCTGTACTTCACTAAATGGTACTTTTCTTAATATCTCTGTGAATAAATATTTTTCTTCTTCATTTCAGCGAATCATGAAACAATATTGAATAATGATGAATATTTTTGTGGAATTATTGAACCATTAATGGATTTATCATATCAATTTAGTGACAACGAAATGGAAAAGTTGCCTTTACAGTTACAATATTACGATAGAACACGAATTTCGGATTTTTCTTTGATTAATAAATTGCTCGATATTATTTATAAAGTAAGTTTTTTGTTAAACAGCTGAGATTTGATTTATCTTGATTTGATTTTTTCTTGGTTCTTTCTACCAAATCGTTGGAAATTTAGATGATTTATGGTGGGCCAGAATTGGAATTTTTTTTACAAAACTAGGTTTATCAGATTGTTTTAATTATTTATAAATTTCTTAAGTATTATTTCGTTTAATAGCTGATAAAAAAAGAAGAAAAAATTTCCATGGTGCAAATATATATGAAGAGCTAATCCTTAAGTGTGACTCTTCACCTCGAACTTCGCAATATTTAAGAACTGGTTATATAATATTAACATTTGCTCTTCCATCGTTTTTTTCAACTGAAATTTGTTTCTTTTGATCTAATAACCACTGTAATTGATCTAGCATGATCTATATTCATATATATTTGATCTAATATGATCTAATGTGGTATATTGTGGTTGATTACAATCTTGTTTTATTTTTCTTTTTTGCGTGATTCTTATAGTTCAGTTTAATTGCAATAATTTTTGCAAACCAACATTAATATTATTTATCAACATTATTTGAAATTAGATAAAAACGGTATATTTGGTCATCAGTTACTGAAAAAGTTGACCCTTGACCTTTATGTGGTAGTTGGAATTTATTCCAAACCGTAGAAAAATCGAGGAAATGATTTGGTTAACACAGAAATTACTTTAAGAATTATTTAATTTAGTTAGTTTTAGCTTCATTAGTTTGATGATGATGCTTCTTTACTGCGGGCGAAATTGAAAACAACTTAAAGTATTAAGTAGCTCGAACTCTAATTACCGTAGAGAATTTAAGTGTTGTGTCAACTATGTAAACATATATTTCGAGAGTCTCGATTACTTAAATATCTTATCTTAATAATCCCCTTCTTGTTATATATGTTCTTTCCTCTTCTTTCCTCTTTCGTTTCTCGCTTTTTTCCTTCATTTCTTCCTTCATATTTCCTTTATGCATCCTTCGATTGACTTATTTTATACATTAATTTTTTTAAAGGAAATTTTAGCCATATCTAACAATTATATTAATCATATATTAATTTGTCGTTTAATTTTTCATCCAGGTCACACACCTCCTATAGTTCGTTTGATCTAGCGATACGATAATTAATAATTAGCTCGCTAAGTGGTTATCATTGTAGAAAATCTTGCATGTGCTGTGAATAAATGAATTTTATAATTTTATCGAATTTCCTCGCGTAAAAGATCAAGTCGCCATTCAATATATTTAAGGGGAAGAATAACTTGGACTTTATATATAATTATTTGGTGATCGATGAGAAATTATTATCATCATCACCGAGATGGGTAGTTATCTCACATAAAGCACCCAAACAGTCCGATGCGAGAAAAAGGACACCCTAATAAAATATGATGGCAACCAAGCGAACCAGTTTTATTATTTTCGAAATTTCACGCATTTATGTCAATTTTTCATCCTATCACCCACACATGTTGACACTTCTACATCTCTTTCTCCCCCTCCCTTCCCCCCTTCCTTTCAGAAATAATTATCGTTCTTTTCTTTTATCGGCAAAAAACCAAAAAATGATGGAAGGTTTATTGCATTACTTTTTTTATACTTAATTAAAATTTACAATTTGCGTTTTTTTTTCAGTTAATATCAACAGGAACTGGTCTTGATTGTTTGTCAAGGAAAGGAATTTATGCAGTACTGCGTGAACTTGATAAATCATTGAATCATTTATCACAAAAAAATATTTTGTTTAATGAAGGAAACTTCAAGGAATATGGAAGTAAAGATGATTGGCAAGAAGAAAGAATTGGAAATGAAATTTGTAAACGAACAGTTCAGAATGAGAATAAAATGAAATTGATTGATGAAAATTCAGATTTATTACATTTATTAATTGGTATTCTTATAAATAGTAGTGAAAATATAAAATAATTACTTATCGTACAAATTTAAAAAAGAACAAATATTTGAATAGGCAATCTGAATTTCGTATCTCGCTTTATAGTCACAATATAAATTCACTATAAAATTATTGAAGATCTCATAAGAGATTTGGCTGATTTGGGTTATAATTTTCAATATTTATCAAATTGGAAATTAAGAATTGAGAATATTTTAAATATATTGATATATATGTTGTTATTATAATGTGTTATTACTGTTATATTAGTAGCTTCGAAAAGTCCTTAAGTTTTCAGAGACTCGCAAGAAGTCATGAGAACACTTTGAGGACAAATACCTCAAGTGAATGGTTATGTTCAAGTGGTTAGCAATAAATTTTTGTTGAGGCAATAAACACTAAGAATTTGGTTTTGAGGTAAATTTCTTTGTTGCTATTTCAATGGTAATATATAAAATTAAGACAAGAAAGATTAAACAGTTGTTTGCGAAAATTGCTTTTGTCACTTAACATATGTATTAGTATATTTATATTTTTACACCTGTTTATTTATTAGAAAAATTTTGATATTTTTATTTTTACGAAAATTAAGAAATTTTTATATGGTGGGCCTTGCCAGACATGACAATCGCTACACCATTTTGCCCCCAGTTATCCGAATCACCACAGTGAAATAGCCAGTACTTCTGCTCGGAGCTAGGTTTAATAATTACTCGAGACCCGAAAACGGATATCCGACAAGCAGACGATATCCACACGATATTTAGAAAGAGTGTACTTAGTTGATTTGAAAAATGTTGGAAATATCAAAATTTTTTGACAAACTTAAAAATTAATTTTGCCTGCAACGGTTTATTTTTGGTCTAATTTGCCAATTTTGCATATTCTTGAACTTTCAAATAATTTTTTAAATTGTTAAGGATAAAAGATTGTTATTTCGTTTCTTTTTTGTGAGATAGATGACAGTTGACAATTTCGTATCATTTATTGTTGCTGTCCCTGCTGTTATGGCATTTGCCAGTGACAAAATAAGGAATCTAAGTGATAAGACAATGGTTATAGGTTAAATAAAAAAGAACTGGTAAAAATGCATATGGGATACGAACCCAAAAAATTCGCAAAAGGAAAGAATAAAGTTTGTGCTCGAGATATCAATAATTTATTTGTTTGCCCTGCGGCGATATTTCGCGCTTGACAACAACAGCAGCTATTTTAATTGAACGAAGAGGCATATTAAAACATAAAGTTATTTCTCTATGTAGGGTTTTGTAAAATTTATAAGTTATTTTCGCAATTTTTTTTAAAAATTATTGAGCCTGAGCGATTTTATTTAATTACTTAAAAAATAAACTGTCTTCTGATTATATAAAAATAAATTCGGTAAAAAATATTTTTCAAGAATTTCATAATAATAGAAGTCCTGCGGCATTTTTTTTTTATAATGAATTATTTGAAAGATTTTATCAGACAAATAAATTTTATGGAAAATTTTGTAGAGAAATTTTTTTTAAGAAAAGAACAATAAATAAATTTAATGTTTTTAAAAGAAGTACAATTAGGGCTTTTCATCTAAGTAAATGAAAATTATTATTACCATTATTATTTGTATCTATTATTAGATCTTATTTGCATTAAATTGAAAAGAAAAGAATTTTATGCGGTAGGCAGGGTTTTCTCCCAGGAAAAAATTTATTGTAAATCGAGAAAAGTATGCTTTTCGGAAAACAAATTTCTACAATAAATCAACTAGTAAATGAAGTGTTAAAAATTGATAGAATGGTGTTTGTTACACAAGCGAAATGGTGTTAGAGCAAAGAGGAGAATTTCACAATTTTTTCTTTTTCTTTCCCCCTCCCCTCTCACACCCCCATCTCCAGCTCTTCAAATGTTTTTACCACATAACTTGTCTAGAATCTTCATGACATCTTTCCTTAACCCGCATTTTCTAATAATCCCCGCCCCCGCAAGTTTTTCTTTTTCTGTGTAAAGGTAAAAGTGGTAATGATTTTTCTAACTTAAAAAATCCGCGAGCAAAAAAAATTTTTATAATTTTCCACTTTTTTCTTTTTTTGTCACAAATTATCATCAATCGAGACCACACCCACCTGAAAAATCTTAACCAATCACTGCTCGCTTCTATTAAAATATAGTAGACGCTTTTGTATGTTTCTCGATTTCTCTCTACTTACCGTAATCTCTCGTCGTATTTCTCTAATAAATACAAGCTGAAAGGTGTCAATTTCGGCAGTTGTATTGGTGTCGTATTGGTGCAATTTTAAACCCATCTCTTTTATATCTATATATCTATATATATATATATACAATAAAACAATTTTTTTTGATACCATTCACCGCTACCGTATTTTGGGTTACTGTACTTACTTACTTTTATTTTATCATTATTACTATTACTGCATATTGTTACTAATATTTTAACAATTGCATTGTGACGAGCTACCGTATACCGTAAGAAAGGGGATGTCGTTCAATCCATTTCTAGGTCTACCTGAATTAGCAATATTTCCAACGTATTTGTCGACGCCGAATGCAGCATTAGCAACATCATCACCAGCAACATCAACATCAAATAGCTCAACAAGTCATCATCATCATCACCATCACCATCATCATCATCAGCAGCAGCAGCAACATCAACATCATCATCATGCAATAGCAGCAGCAGCAGCAGCAGCAGCAGTAGCAGTGGCATCACAGCCACCACAGCCGACACCACAAACAGCAGCAGTAGCTGCAGCAGTAGCACCATCATTCTCATCATTACCCGGTCCGACGGGTTTTTTTCCACGTTTACCAAATGATTTAACTGATATAACACGTCGAATAACAAATCATAATGCTGCTAATAATATTAATGATGATGGTATTATTGATGATCCGAAAGTTGAATTAGATGATAAAAATTTATGGGACCAATTTTCACAATGTGGTACTGAAATGGTTATTACTAAATCTGGCAGGTCCACTTCATTTTTTCATTCGCTTTCTCTTAATTTTTCAAAGCATCAATAAAGAAAATAACTGCATTTGGGCAGATTTTCTGGAATTCACTGAAAATTAAAATTCTGTATAAATTTTATAAATTTTGAGAAAACCTGAATAAATTTAAGATATGGATATGGATAAAAATTTAGATGCAAAATGCTGGAAACAGCAATACTTTTTAGAGCAAAAGGAAAGGTTTTAAGCCTTTAATTAAATCTCAGTTTCTAATTAATAAACAGAAGGACTGAATGTGTAATGGTTTAAATTATCATCAGTGTTGGGAGAAAAGTCACCTCCTTCCCTTAAATAAATAAACCTACCATTAATGAATCCGCATGGTGCTGGTAATCACTTGTGCTTCTATCTGCATCCCCTAGTAGGAATCACATTAGCAAGAAGCGCAGTTAGTTTTCCCAGAAATGATGAGCGCTAATCGTTTATTTAACAAGTGATACTATAAGAAAGACTTTTAAGTAGAAATTTTTTATAACAAAATTCATTAACAATTCAAACATAAAAAGCTTTAACAAGAACCGATTAATGAATTTAATCAAATTGGCAATTTTATTAAAAAATACAAGAAAATTTTCAAAAAAGTGAAATTTGTGAAGGAATTATTCGAATTGCCTAGGGGCATTAAGATAATAAATTTTTGCATCGTTTGTGACAAATTGAAAAAGAATTCTTCCTTATCGATCAGATTGATAAATATTGATTAATCGGTTTCTTCATTATCGGTATTATCGATTTTGAACAATTTTTGGAACATTTGTATTTGAATATTTATATATGATGGTTTTATCAAAAAAAAACTAAATTTCAGGCGAATATTCCCCGCATTTAAAGTAAAGTTATCTGGATTAGACAAAAAATCGAAATATATCTTATTAATGGATATAGTACCATCAGATGAATGTCGCTATAAATTTCATAATTCTCGGTGGATGATTGCTGGTAAATCGGATCCAGAAATGCCGAAACGTATGTATGTGCATCCCGATAGTCCAGCAACTGGTGAACATTGGATGAATAAAGGAGCGAATTTTCACAAATTAAAATTAACTAATAATATTTCGGATAAGCATGGCTTTGTTAGTTTTTTTCGATCAATTAATACTATTTATAATATTATTAACTGTAGCAACCATTTGTTAATTATAATTGCAAACTTTAAAAATTATTTAAAAAGAAAGAATCTGAAAAAAGAATTTGCTGATAAATAAATAATAAAAGTAATAATATTTATGAAAGCAGTGATAAAGCTCGATGAAAAGCTGAGCTTGCTGATTTTTAATTTTTTACAAATTTTATTTTTTTATTATTTCTATCAATTTTTTGAAAAATTCTGTGAAATTTTTTTTTTAAAGCTGTTTGGCAAAATCGACAATTTTTCATTTCTTTGAACATCAATCAAATTTTTTTACAATCGATTTGCAATGACTTTTTAAAATTATTTTTAATAATTTTACCTTAATTTTACCTTTCATACTTGATTAAATTTGAATTGAATTTAAAATGAAAATTTTGTAGAAAATAGAGATAGGATAGTCGAATTGGCTCAGATTATTCATTTTATAGGAGAAATGAGATTGGAGAATTTAAAATGAAAGACAAATGATAATTTTCCTCTTATTATGATAATTTTCCTCTTATTATGATAATTATAATAATGATAATTATAATTTTTCAAAGGTAAATCACTATGATGGGAAGATGGTTGTTTCCTTATAATGATGATTTCTTTCATATTCATCAATCCATTAAATATATTTTATAGATAATTCGAGATATATCGATTGATTTCTTCAATAAATTTTCTTTTAAATTTTGGGAATTTTGTTTTTTATTTCATTGACATTCTTTCTTCCTCTAGCAGCATTCACCGTTTTTGGCTTTGTTGGCCTTATTGATTTTAGAGATAAAATATTTACCAATTTTCTGGTCAGTTGATTGAAGAGGCATCATAGTCAGTGAGTCACTTGAAAATTGAAGTATTGGTAGACCATCAGCTTCATTCTATTAGTCTTCAATGCATTTAGCTTTTTAAATGAATTATCTGTTTTTGAAATTGATAATTTCAAAAGTTTTTTTTGCAATGAAATTTTGAAACATTTTAAAATTTACGAAATATTCAATCCTCTCTCTAATTTTCGTTAAAAGGTTGAATAATTATTTTTAACCTTTCAAAACAATAAATTGAAAAGTCTATGAGAGTGCCAAAAATTCGTCTATGTTCCCTTAAATTTAAAATTTCCCTTAAAAATTTCCTTAAATTTAAAATTTTCTTATTTTTTTCGTACTTGGTATTTTTGGCGAAAATTTTTCCAAGCCTTGCCTTTTTTTCTTTCTTATTTCATATATGAGCAGAATAGCCGAGTAGATAGTAGTTCAAACTATCGAGTTGAGGGGAAGAGGCTCGTCCGGCAAGGCTACATAGCAGTTTGCCATTAAGAAATCCGTGCTCTCATGTCCATCCCTATTTCTATCCTCGAATAATTTGTTAGCGAAATTTTTAACCTTATATGTATTTTTGAAAATATTTTATTGAAAATATTTAAAATAATTAAAATAAAGGAATATTATTTCAATGTTTTTATTTTGTGCTGGCAAATTATACAATGAATCGAAATTTTGATAATTATTCATTTATTATTTATTTATTTTCTCCTATCATTCTCAAATTTACATGAGATCAATCAATTTTTGTTTTTCATTTTTGTATTTTTATATTATATTTTGCATAGTATTATGATACTTTATATTGTAATTGTAATAAGTGCATGCTAAGATAATTAAGTTACAGCCATTTAATATTATTACTGAACTATTTAAACAGGATCATTATTAGTGGTTTACCATATGAGTTTTTAAAGTATAAAACTGAAGTTGCTATTATTTCTTCCATCATTTTTTTTTCGTACTTGGTATTTTTGGCGAAAATTTTTCCAAGCCTTGCCTTTTTTTCTTTCTTATTTCATATATGAGCAGAATAGCCGAGTAGATAGTAGTTCAAACTATCGAGTTGAGAGGAAGAGGCTTTTATTGTCTTTTATTCTTACCTAAATTATTGGGTCATTCATCTGGTACAATGAATTTTATCTGTTAAATCTAGAATATTTAAAATTGCAAAATTTGCAATTATGAAACCCGAGAAATGCTGATGAAATATTTGGAAAATTTTTTGTAGCTTAATTAGTTAAATTAAGCTACAAAAAATTATATTACTGATTCTACTAAAGTATTAATTAATTAATATTAATTCATAAAATAACTTTTAATAAGAATTGCAAACTTAGCTATTACTTATTTTATTTTTGTTGTATAGTTTGTTTATTATTTATTAATTTATTATTTAAATAATTTATTTATTATTTAAATAATTATAACGTTATTATTTATAATTTATTGATCATAACTGCCATTATTATTATAAGAACTTTTACTGATTAATTGCCAAAAATTTCAAAAATTTTAGATATAATAGATAAATTGTGAGTGTCCATTAATATCCATGGAAATCAGCACGTTTCATCCACTAGGTGATGATAATGATGATGATGATAATGGGGAAGTTATGCGGGGTATGACACAGTATACACAGATACGCAGATACGTCACGCGCAATAATTTTAACTAGCATGTCAGTTGCGAATCGCAAGTGTGAATGATTGATCTATTTGTAACGAAAATTCGTTCTCCTAACCAAAGAGTACAATTTTCTTAAACCTTTCATCCATTGGTTAATCTATCTGTCCATTTGACCATTCATCCATTCGTCCATAATGACCACCATCAACAGCTCCTTTTCCTCGCTCCTAATTCTCACTTTTTCTTTTCTCCACTTCCCGTTTTCTCCCCACATCTTTCTTTCTCGTTAGCTTGTTCACTATAATTTATCTTCTTTTAACAAATCTTTAAATTTGTATTACACTGAATAACATATATCTTCCGATGTATCAATCGACAGCTGTTAGATCCTTTCTTTTCGAAATATCACACCACCATATCACTACAACAATCATTCAATTAAACACTTACAACTATGGTATCGTCATTATGAAGATTCAAGATACGAGTACTATTATCAATGATATTATCCCAATTTATTGACTAGTCGTACCATATCATATATATATATATATATATATATATATATATATGTGTGTTTAAAATATAATCAGTCGAGAAAAAAGAGGAGTGAGCAGCGGTGCTCGTTTGTAATATTTGATACATGGCATATCTTACAATAAAAATAAATTAGCGAGAATAAGTTATCTCGCTCTAACTTTTGACCTTTGTAATTTCTTAGTTATTCCTCAGTTAACATAATTATTCATATAAAGTATAAATTTAGATAAATATACTGCGGATATTACCAAAGAAAATCTTGAAATAATTATTATAATTGCAAGAAAAATAACTTTCAGTGATCAGTTATAAATATTAAAGTATTCCAGACTCAAACAAATCATTAGATTATTTGTTCATCTGTTCATGTATTATAAAAACATATTTTTTATTACCTACTTTTAAAAGAATTCAGCATTTCTGATTTCACTGGGTTTAATGGCTATTTGGATGAGATACTTTCGCTATAGAGTTGCTCAAAAATAATAAATACAGGTTGCTCTGCAGTGTTGCCTAGGCTTTATTTTAATAAATGGCTTATTCATAAGATAAGAGCTGAATCCATGATAACTGATATATTTGAAACAATATATCATTCAGGCATTTATTATGGTCGTACATTTATTAATTAAAAAATTATGAAAATCATTGTTAAAGTAACATTTTAAAACCACTTTAAAGGTGAATTTAATTTTTATAATAAATCTTTAGCAAAAACGTTGAGCAAATGTTTAATTAAGATGTGTTTTCTCATTGATTGATTTATAGATTTGTTGAAAAACGTAATAAAAAAGTTGTAGATAGCACCTAATGAATAAATGGTCTCTAATGGTCCAAGGCGATAAAAGTTATAGGCAATAAGTTAAATTCGTAGATAGGTCAAAGGCGAGCATTTTACATTATTGATAAATTTTGGTCTAATTAGCCATTAAATCCGTGTAGCATAAATTGTTATAAAAATATAAAATAGATATGTCATTATCCTTTGTTTGATTTATTGTATCCATTCTTCGCCAATATTGTTATAAGTTACAGTTGTCGTTCAGTTCGATCGTTACGATTGTCAGCTTGTTAGATTTGTCTAGCCATTTATCTATACTTCATCAGTATATAAAATGTTCATAATTATTAAGCAGTGGTAAATTGCAAACACTTGGATTTATTGATATGATAAAGACTAATAAAAAAAGTAATAAAAATAGTATACAAATAAATATGGACAAAGTTATTATCTTCATTATATTTGCTTTTTTCTTCTAAATAAACTTATTTTATTTTATATCATATCATATTATATTTTTTGTTAGTTTGAAATCATTGAAAATAGTTTTGGAAGTAGTGGAAAAAATGGAGAAGTTTAAAAACTTTAAGAGCGAATTGGAGTGGTTAAAAGTTTTTCTCCAAATTTACTCTGGAATAGTGCTGAGGAGTTTAAACGAATTTTTTTTCTCGAATTTTCACAAATTTTATATAAATTATTTTTGCAGACGATTTTAAATTCAATGCATAAGTATCAACCGCGACTGCATGTTGTACGATGTGCTGAATTAATTAATTTGCCCTATTCGACATTTCGAACATTTGTTTTTAAAGAAACAGAATTTATCGCTGTTACGGCTTATCAAAACGAAAAGGTAATTTAATTAGATCATTGGATCAAGTGAATTCGTATAAATGAAAAGAACTGAGATATCTTTTGCTTCTTCAATTTATTTGTTCCCTTTTAATTCTTCTTATTGTTATTCTTTTTCCAACACTATTCACCATTTTCATTTTGATTTGCCGCGCTAACTATCAGTGTGCTTTTCGCTAGAGACTTTGGGATGGGTCTTCAATAGTTCCATTTTTAACGATGGGTTTGCTGTCTTCAAAAAATATCGAGCCCATGGCGCTTGGCTCATTCGAAGCACTCGAGCATTAGCATTCTGCATCCTGTAACTTGTTTTTGTATGTTCTTTTTCGCTTATATTGTTTATCTATTCCATTTTTCTATGATGCATGCCCATAAATCGTTGTCTAGACTTCTGGTTTTTTACCTTTGATATTTTTTTCCCATTTATTTTATTAATTGAACAAGAAATGTAAAATGTTGGTGCACGTTCTACAGTTTTTGAAGATATTTAAATTTAGCGATAAATTAGGAAGAGCTTCACAGCGAATCGATATAAGGTCGCAGATATATTACGCATAGTCACATAAGTGCTTTGCGGTTAAAAAAAACCGAAGTCATTGCTCCTGAATTCTAGTTTCACTTATTTTATTGCAATTTTTGAGCGAATTATGCAATAAAAAACTTAAAATTTTACTAAAAAATAAATTAAATGAAAAGAATCGATAAATAAAGTTGACTTTAAATTCATCTCCCTAAATTAGAACTAATTTTACAGTAGATAATAAATACTTCTGGGAATTACTAATTTTATATTTTCATTTGTTAGCAAATAAATTTAAGGAGAAAAGAAGTTAGAATAAAGAAGGGATGCAGAAAAATCGGTATTTTCCCGATTAGTTTTAGTCTTAAATATGGGAGAAATAAAAAGATTTAAAATTTTCTAAAAAGTCGATTTTTCGGATTTTTTCATATTATATATTAATAATTGGAAGTGGACTGAGCTACATTTGTCCTAAAATGGGCTTATTTCGGTTCTATCCTTTTTCATTCATTCATTATTCTTCACTTATTGCATCATTCTTTCATAATTCCTTAATTCTATCGTTATTCGTTTTCTTAGAATAACTTTTAATATATACTTTAATTTAATTCCTTAATTTAGCTTATTTTATTAAATAACTGTTTCCAATATTCACCTCATTTATACATCTATTTAGTCCAATCAAAACAATCACAATATCCATAACAAATCGCTCGACTAAAATCATAATCACAAACTCATCTATTTATATTTTCAAGAATAAAATTTATTCATTCGTTGAGAAAATTGCAAGAATTGATGATAATTCTGAGACAACAATAAGAATTTCTAAGTTTATATTTTAAGAGACTTTTAGGAAAGAATAAATGGATCGCGATTTTAAATGGAAATCAGGGAAAAAACCAACAAATTATAGTAATTCAAACGAAATTATCATCAGAATTTAATTTAATCATATAATACAATATCTCTTCATAAATTTTTTTCATAAATTTTATATTATTTATATAAAATATATTTATTTATATTATTTATTTATATAATATTTTATATTATATTTTATTTCATATAATATTATCTTTTTTCGAGGGTCTTGCCGTTTAATTTTAACAATTTGGCTGAATAAATGTATTTTATACAGTTGGATTTCAGGTTACTCAGCTAAAAATAGATAACAATCCATTTGCAAAAGGATTTCGAGATGCCGGTGCTGGTAAACGTGAAAAAAAACGATTGCTGAGCAAAAATAATGAGAATTATCTAAAAGCAAGCGATGAAGGAGGGGGTGGAGTGGGAGGAGGAGGTGGAATTGACTCACCCATTCGAGCGGGGAGCTCTGTTGATTCGGATGTAACTGACGATGATGAACCTTCCCAAAAAAAGATCAAGAATAATGACACCGTTAACCAACAACAACAGCAACAGCATAATATTCGAAGTGGGGCAGGAGGTGGAGATGGTGGAGGAGGAATAACACCTACAGGGACAATATTAAGCAAGGAAAATACTTTTATTTACCATCCGACTACATTCCTACCATTTTTCAATGGTTATTCATTTCCTCCTCCTTTATCCGATTTTTATTATCCTTCGCCAACACCATTCTCAAGAGAATTGTTCCTTCAACACGCCACACAATTTTCGCAGTTTTTTAATCGCCCCATACTACCAACAATAACAAATAACGCTACAAACGCAAATCCTCTTCCTGCTGTTCCTATAGTACCTCCACCAAAGAAAGGAGGATTTGATGTTTCTGATCTCCTTGCTAAGCCGTGATTCTGTTTATTTTTTGTGATATTTTCTTTTCTTTTTTGTGAATAAAAATTGCAATAGTAATAGTCATAGGAAGCAAAGAGATGAGGTGATAAACAATTCTCTTAAAAGTCATCCAAGTATACATGATGTCCTTCCATTCCCTCAATTTTCATCTTTCTTTAGCCCTCCATTTATGTTCTCCCAATAGTTTTTTGTCATAGTTTTTTTAACAGGACAATTTCAGCACATTTTTTAAATGACCCCGTGAGGATGGTGGGCTGGTGTAATTTACATTCTTGTGCAATGTTTGCTTTTCTTATTTTTTGGAGATTTTATTTATGCTTTATTAAGAGTTTTAATGGTAATTTCATAGTTATTATTTTTGTTGTTAAAAAATTATTTTAGTAATATTATTAGTTTCGCTTATAAATTTTTTATAATAATAAAACTATCATCATTAATGCTCAGCTTTATTGTATATTTTTTTTATTTACTTCTCTTTTTAAATTATATTTGTATATTTGCTTTTTTTTTACTTTATTGAGTACCAATATCAAAGGTCGAAACTCGAGCTACACTTTTCTTAGTGAAGATTTTGCTTTATTTTATTAGCTAAGTTTCTGCTTTACTATGGTACTTCACATCTGTATAAAATATAAGGCTACGAAGCATTTCAAGTGTTTTTGCCCGAAAAAATATTGATTTATCTTCTGGATGTCCTAGAAAACAAAAAAAAATTATAAAATTACAGTTTTTTTATTTTATAGTTTGCAAAAACATATATATTACCAAAAACATATATATTACTAAAAAATGCAAAAACATGTAGCATTCTAAATAGATATATGTAGCTAAATTAGAAAAATGGAAGTTAGAAAGTTAGAAATTAGCTTCAACAGGAACAATCATCTATCCAGAAGAACGCACTTTTAGAAACAGCTAAGATCTTAATCACACAGGCTCTGGTGGAGAACCTGAAGTTGTGAGAACCCACAGGGGGTAAAAGAAAAGTTGTTTCTTAAAATAGTTTGTCCAAATGAAAAAAAAGTTGAAGACCTGATTTACCACTTGAGTTAATTATTCATAACAGGTTTTAAGAAATCATTTAGCCATTTTGATCTATTTATATGCCAAACAGTGGTACTGCATGCATATTATATTTATTGGCATTGGTTTAATTGATGCGTATAGAATTATTCTTATTGAAAAAAGATGAAATATTATGATAAGATTAATGGCTACTGCATTTTAAGTATTTAAGAGACATAGTTGAAGATAACCATCATGGCGCTAAATAACTCGAAGGAACATCTGCGCTTCAATTGCTCTCTTCTTTTGCGGTCATATTTGGCCGCCATCACCAGTATCAACGCCACCGCTCAAATTGTCACCTAATTTTAAACTGAATAGACTTTAATTATGGAATTTAAGCAAATATATATATATATATATATATAAGGATTTTGATTGTTTGTGTTAGTGCAACTTGTCTATCGCAAAAATTAACGACGACAACGACTAAATTAATTAGATCAACCTAATAAATTGAATTTATTAAGAGTTTATGTATGTAATTATTCTTTATCGACAAGTATCCTTTTGAGCAAAAACATATCCTTCTTATTTAAAATACTACCAAAACAGCATATTTTAGCGTATATCTACACCCTAAATACATAAACCTACTTGTAAAGTAATGATCTTATAATTTTACCGTTTAGCGTTAACCACCTGAACAAACTATTCTCTATTACTTATTAATCTCGTTTTTGCTCCACAAGCTAATTTTAAAATTTTAAATAACCATTAAAGAGATCATTTAAGACATCATTTAGCATAAATCCAAGTAACAGCACAATCAAGTGGATAGCGACTTACCTTGTTGCGTTAAAAGACAAAGAAGGTAGGCAAAAAGAGAGGACCTCTTCCTAATTTGAGCTCACAACTATTACTACTTCAATTGCCAATTGACTTCCCTGTGAAAATTTCAATCCGCAGCGTAACCAGAAATGGCGAGCGCATCCAGATTCCATTTTAACTAGATAGTAGTCATAGTTCTTAGTTTTTTATTAATATATATTGATTTCCCCTGTTCGCTTTATTAGAAGTGTATAACTCCATTCTGTCCGAAAAAAACAAGGGAATACATAAGGGACGGTGGGGCCAACCACGACCTATGATATTATTTTTCATTTAAAATTTTAGTCAAATTTTTCCATTCCATTAACCAAAAAATCTTAACCATATTTACGTAACAATTTTTTTATGGTATAAAAATATTTTCAACACATTGAAAAAACAAATTTATACACAAAGAAATATAAATATAAAAGCAAATTGTTGATGAATTAAAAAGATGAAAAATTAAGATATTGGTAATTGGCTGATGGGAAAAAGGTGAAACACATCACATACAAAACTAAATTAAGGGAAACGAGTATACCGGTGTGAGTGTGGGAAAATCATAGACGATTGGAATTGTCAAAAATTTGAGAAAAGTTGGGCAATTTTTTTCAAAATAGATTAGGTTCGATTGAAAGAATCCCTCGACGATTTCACATCAAGCAGTTGAAATCGTACAAGTGTCGAGATATTTATATTAATTTCCTTCAAATTTTTACAATTTAAAATAAAATTTTTATAATTTCCTCCTAAAACTGCCCAAGAATTTTTATTGTAATTTCGACAATACATCAATAATAACACTTCAACGTCGACTTCATCACAACAGCCATATTCGGATAATAATAATGGCAATGAACCATATTCCTGTCTGAAATTTCTTACATCTTAATTTTTAAACTTTTAAACTGTTGTCAAGGGAATTTTTTTCATTCTGTTCGTATCTAGTTTCTAAACATCGATTTTCTTCAAATTTACTTATCTTCATCCTTCTTTGCCTTTACGAAAAATTTTATTTTGCCAATTTTTTTGGCAAAATATTATACATAATAAATAATAAATAGAACAAATAAATGAGATTTGCAAAGACTAATAAATAATTGAAACTATCTAATAAGAAGTCCTAGGAAATAGGGAAAAAATCTTCCACTAACGGATGCAAAAATACATTCAATAATAAGCGATAAATAATGAAACTACCACTTACTGCCTTTAAAGACAATATTTCGCCTTTGTCTGGATCCTTTTTTCTGGAAAAAGTCCTAATAACCATTAATAACTACAGTATATCAGCATATACAGTAATCTCCTCCAAGTCTACAGTAATCATAGGTGCCAAATAATTATAATTTTTTAAAAAATTCTCAAGCTAAAGATGTCAGAATTAATATTTAGTCCGAAAACAATCGACGCTGCTATTAGTCGTATGCATCAAATGAATCAAATATAATTATAGTACTATTTCAAATGAATCTTGTTGCCATGTTGAACACCATTAAATTTCATAAAATTTTTAAAATATCTTTAAAAAAAATGAGTCCAAAATATTTTTTGAAAAGGACAGAAAGCTGTTTGGATTCACGAAAGAGCAAAATTAGAAGATAAAAGCAATCACTAATATTGATCCTTATTTACTTACAACCTTATTTACCAATCATTCTAAACCAATCATTATCACAATTTTTCTTTTCTATTCGAAAATCTCATCAAAAAAAATTTTTTTTCAGTCATCAATATTATCAAAAATTTTTGATAAAACATTTTGATAATTTAACAATGCTTTAAAGTATTGCTAGCATAATTTATAAAATTTTAAAATTTCCTATAAGATTTTATAAAAACATTTTATTTGATTTGCTCCTATCAATTAAAGAAGTATATGACCACCAGCACCACTCGTATTCCTACTTTTAACATACATCAAATAATATTTATTATATCTAAAACTATATAACAGATGGTTGGTTATTTGAAAATAACTATAATGAGCAGATTGTTATCAAATTCACCAATTTTTTATCTTTCTTACAATAAATAAATAAATATCACTAATTTAAGAAAAAGAAGCAAAAAGGAAGAAACCTTCGTTTTCTCAATAAACAAATCGCATTTCCATATTCTTTATTATATAAAGCGTTCAAAATAGGTTCATAATTTGAATCTCGTTGATTTAGCAATTTTTGTGTTCCACATATTGAAGTTGTTGTTGATGTTATTGGTGCTGATGAAGATGACTGAGTTGTTGTTGTTGTTATTGTTGTTGCATAGTTTGTTGATGTTGCTGTTGCCGTATCTGATAAATTATCAGATATTATCGATAATAAACAACGATGCAAATTTAGGATTTCTGATGAGATATTTGATTCCTGAAATAAAAAATTTTTAACAAGATTTTCAAATCAAATTTGATTATTACCAAAAAACCAAAAAATTTACGAAAAAATAATTTTTGACCAGAAAATTTATCTAAAGAATTGATATTATCTCACGAATACCAACAATTTAACGTCCATTAGTACTGCTATGCCTCTAAATTCAACTTTTCAACCCAATTTTCCTTAATCCCATTAAACCTATAAAGCGAGTTTATAATTCTGGTGAATCTTATATTATTGTTAATATTATTTTTTAAAAAATAATAGTATAAAAATAAAATAAAAAACAATAAAATAATAATAAATAAGATGTTTATCTATAATATAGGCCGAAAAAAGATGAGTTAATTTAAACAAACAACCTTGAACATCATTTCTCCACTCATCCCTATAAAATTTATTTATCTATGATACGATCTTATCTTATCCACAGATAAATATACGTATAGATATATATATAAACTGTTAACTTATAAGTAAAACTAATTTTTGTGACCTTTATGAAACATTTTCAAGGTAAAGAAGAGACTGTGGGAATGAGGATTTTTTAATGAAAATAAGATTCGCCAAACATTCTATAATGAGTAGTAAAATTCACTGAACAAAAAAACTCATCTAATCTAATTGTCTGATTGTCTGAAATATTTTATTTTTTCCTATTTTTCCTTATTTTTTATCTTATTTTTTATCTTTATCTTTATTATCTTATTTTTCATTTCTTATTTTATTTTTAAAACTTTTTCATCCTTCCAAACACAACAGATTTCCCAAAAATTTCTATCAATATCGTATAAAAATGATTGATCATCGTAATAATTTTCTCTCTTCACATAATAATAATTATTATATTTCATGACAATTTCATCATCAATTAACCTATCAACAACAATAATTCCATTCTTCTTCATTCATTCTTTTTTCCCTTTATTCTTATATTTCTTCTTACTAAAATTACACGCAAAAAAAAATCTTTTTTGTTAACAGTAACCGTGACATTGCCATAATATTCCATAAATTTAACTTCCATCCATAAATTCCATAAATTTAAATTTAAATATTTTTACGCAAATTTTTTAAAAGAATTTTGCATGCTCCTCAATTATTTCTTAATAGTTAAATCACTATGTTTTAATACACCAATTAAATGTTTAAATTTAAAGATAAATATTTTCTCAAATCTTAAACAAAGAATAAAAATTGTTTGAAAAATTTGAAATTAATAAAAATCTATTATTTAAAGAAAAACCAAAAAAATATCAAATTTTTTGATATGTAATTATCAATGTTTAATTAATTAATTTATTTGGAAAATCAATTTTACTTTTCGCTTCGATTGTAAATAAAATCTATCAAAATTAAGAACAAAATAAAAAACAAAATTCAAAATAATAAAAAAACTAATAGAAATAAAAAATATATACCTGCGAATTGGTTAAATTTTGTATAAATTTGATCATTTCATCAAATTTATCACTCATTAATAGCAATTGAAAAAACAATTTATATAACGATTTGCATAATTCCAAATTCTAAAAATATTTATTTTTCAAAAAATTATTTCAAATAAATTAATAAAAAAAAAAACTTATTCATTTTACCTGGTTATTATTCGCATATATCGACACACCACCAATCATCATTAATTTCATTGTTGCTTTCACCGCATTTAAATGCTTAAATTTGTAAATTCTCATTAACGAATTTTTAAAATAATTTCCGCATATAATGAATGGGAAAGTGCAAAAAAGGCGATAATAGCAAATAGAAGCATGACAACATATCGAATATTTTAGCAGCAAATTGAACGGAAACGGATATATTGATGTGAAATTGACTGCTGCTTTCAGGAGGAAACTATTTTCTTAAATTTATAAAGATTTTGTGCTCATAAAAATGGGAAAATATTAAAGAAAGAAAATATCGTAAGGAGAGAGAAGGGGGGGGGGGAAGGAAGGAAAACAAGATAAAAAAGAAATTGTGAGGGAAAAGTCGATAAATAAAAACTAATAAAATTTTTATGCACCCGTATACACTGTTCTTTTCTCTCGATAAATGTTTCATAATGTTCATGTAATTCCATTAAAAAATATTTCTGACTCGTTAATAAACCCATCGATCTTAGCTGAAACCCAAGAAAATTCCATCATTTTATCAGAAAAATCTCTCCGTTCAAAATAAATCGTTCAATAAAGTCAATTTTTAATATATATCAATTTTTTTATTTATTAATAAAAATTATAGAAGAATCGAAAAAAAACATACATAGAATGGAGTGATAAACAAAAAAGGCGAGTTATCATAAATTTTTATGATTGCATCCAAAGAATTACTCAAATAAATTGAAATATCTTGCGATATCGATGAAGATGATAAAATATGCAGTATATCGCGTAATAAACTTGACAATTTGTTACAACAATCCTAAAATTGATCGATCACAATATTTTCCGAATTATTATTTGACATAAAAAAGTCCATTATCTATTTTTTCCATTCTTTAAATAATAATTTATCCAATCCAATCAGCTTTAACTTCATCTTCAATCCATTTTCTTTAGTATCAGCCTAATAAAAAGATTACAAATATTTGTTTAATGTATTAATAGGTAAGCCAACATGTAATATGATATGCAAACTAGTAAAAATATTATTTATAAAGACAGTTAAGAGAAATAGTTAAATAAAAGCTACTCTTACTCCTTTTACGTTATACTTCATTATTAACTATATTTGACCTTTTTTATATATTCATCAGTTTTCACAAATCCTTAAATTCAATAAACAGGAAAAAATTTAAAAACCCACTCGAAACAGTTGTGAAAATAAGATAGTAGCATGTGAGGTTAAATCGGCTGTAGTATCATTTGCAATCTCTGATAAACATGATAGCCACTGTTGTTCGCTCTAAAATTCCGATCTTTTTTAAAGAAAAATATTGGAATAAAACAAAATTAATTTTAATTTTCGAAATTAAAAAACCTGTGATGAAGAATGATGATTACATTCAAAAAATAAGCGTAATTTATGAGATGTTTGTACTTCCGATATTTCTGAATGATTGCACTGAACTGATTCGGCTATGGAGGATGTATCTACCATTCTAAAATAGAATTTAGCGTGAGTCGTTTGAATTTTATACAAAAAAATTTTCTATGCCTTGAAAATTACGGTCAAATCAAATCTTAAACATCCGATTAATGGATTTTCGAAAAAAGTAAAATAAAAAACATTTATCGTTTCCTTGTCTTAAATAAAATATAAAAACAAAAGGATAAACTTCGAAAAGAAACGAAAAAGAAGCAATCATCAATATGTGTTAACAAAAAAACAAGTGGATTTGAACAACATTGGTTAACCAGAAAATTAAAAAAAACGATAAAGAATATTTTCAATAAAAAATTGTAATTATAATTGTTTATTTTACATAGATTAAATATTCCCTAATTTTTATTCGTAATAAAATTAATAACCATTCATAAATAAATATAAATATAGTAAAAACAGAAAATAAATATTAAAAATAAAAATGGATTTCAAAAAAACCTCTGATGTTCATCACCCATAGCATATTCTTCCTCTTCATTTATTTCGTCATCGCAAGAACTTTCAACTTCTGATAACGACGCTTCACTTCGAATTTCTGATGGTAATGGCGTTCGTTCACTTGATGCTTCCAGGGAATCCGATGCTAAATATCTTCTTTAAGCATTAAGGGAAGTAAGAAAAAATTAATTCAAATATCAAAAAAATTTGAAACCTTTTAAAAAATTAAAAATACCATTGGATGAATGCTGATTTTGACCATTAGCAATCTCGGTATATTCATCGTCTTGATATTGCTCATCAGTTTCCATATTAACTTTACTTATTGATCGTGGCCGCATAGTTGACAACCAGTTGAAACATGATTCTGTTGATTCAGATACACTATCATGTTCTGCCTCCAAGAAATCAAATTCGCTAAAAAAATTCCCTTTTAATTATCATTAAAAATTCCGTTTCATTTCAACTGTTTATATTGACCTAATAATATATCAGATCTACAAAATGAAAATTTATGGAATTCACTCAATAAAACCCAATATTAAAATTGTCAAAATTATTAAAAATATATTTTTATAATTTCAGTCAAATTGTAGGTAATCTATGATGAAGATATACCGAAAAACTCGAGGAAATGAATCTGTAAGTGAAGGATCTGGGGCATTAAGTGATGATGCTGTATCAATATCACCGCCGACATGTTCCAGTGGCACTTTTTCAGTTGATGATGACAACGATGCACTAGCTTCATATACCACATCATGTAATGATTGTGAAAATATCATCTTGAATAATTTATTAATTACATTTACCATTCAATATTACCAATCAAGAAAGTTTATTACAAAAAAAGAATAAATAAGCGGAAGAATCCAAAAAAAAGATAAAAAACATACGGAAGCACTTTTCGGTAAACCCACTCGAAGGCCTGATGCATTCAGAAGAGTTATTAAACGTTCCCGAACTTTACCCTTTAAACTTTTAACAACGACAATTTTATTTAAATTTTCTGTAATGAATAAAACAAAAAAATAACTTCTAAAACCAACTTAATTTAGTTTTTAGTCTTATATAATTTCGTATATGTGCCCCTCTTTTTCGTTTTTCTTTTTTTTTATAGACGAAAATTAAAAACGATTTATTTTCTATTCTGAACTGCAATTATTCAAATGAAAAAATAGAAGGAAAAAAATTGAACGAAACAATATTGCATAAAAATGATACCTGATTATAATTATATTTTCTTAACGCTGAATTATCGACATAATTCTTTCGTGGTGATAAGGAACCGATAATAATACAATCATCAATTGGTATTTCATCATTTAAACTGCCAATTTCTTTATTGTTTTCTTTCTAAAAGAATAACTTTACAGCGTCTCATTGTGTAGCAGTTCTTTTTTTTTTGAATATCTTTCTTCATATTTTCATCCTAACTATGCTTCATTAATCAACAAAACGATGTATGCGTACATTTTCTGAATAAACTTTGGAATTTTTTTTCAAAAGGACAACAATAGAATGCTTCATTTAATAAGCCTTTTATAACTAATATAGTTCTTTCCAATGAACGAATCTCTTTTCTTTTATAGTGTTTTTAATTGCTCAAAAGCAATTATTCGCTCAATTATCCAATGGTTAATGGTGAAGAGAGGAGAGACAATGTAAAATATTTCATTTCATATCACGAAATTTATATATCAATAGGAAGGCTTGAATGCATTGCTTAAATATCATTGAGAAATTTCTAAAAAAGAAATTAAATGATAAAATAAAATAATGAAGAAAAAAAGCAGATGTATTATGAAGCAATCTCTTTGTAATTTGACTAAATATATTTTACATAAGTTAACAGATGTCAAATTTATAAACAATTATTTTCAATAATATCGAAATTTATTTTCCATTTAATATCCCTTGATCTCATTGATTACCATTATTAATATCATTATAATCATTATTCTACTATTGTTATTATTACTGTTATCACCATAAAAATAAAAATATCAATTTAAAAAGTAAATAAAAAATAAAAAATTTAAAATTTAAAAAATAAAAATTTAAAAAATAAAAATAAAAAAAATAAAAATTTATATTATATATTTAAAGTTCATTATATTATTAACCGAAAATTTACATAATTCGGTGATGGATAATGAAATTGCATGAATAATTTTAAAACACGTAGCACTTCTTTCCAGTTTGGTCCCTAAAATCTTTTTTTATTTATTTATCAAAATGATTAGTCGAGAATTTGATATTTTCCAAAACAAGAATAAGAAAAAAAACCTGTAAATACTTGGATATATTTCGAATCACCTGAAAAAAAACATTAAAAATTAGTAGTAATAAAACAAATTTGCGAAAACAATAAGAAAAATAAGAAAAATATTTAATAATTAATAATCCAATATTGAAATAGTTACCAAGTATACATATATATAAAAGTTAATATTGTAATATTTTTCTATAGATGAACAAATTTACCAAAGTTTGGATTAAGAATAAGTTCAATAAGTTCTTTATATCAATACCAACAATAAAAGCATATATTAATAAAAAAAATTCAGCTTTAGGAAAAATTATGTTTAAAAAATGGAATAATGGCTTGAAATATGAGATTATTATTATAAGAACGAATGAGATGCAATATGCAGCAGTCAGTCGTCGCAATATTAAAACGGTCACAAATCGCAATAATAATGCCAATTTAAAAATTTTTAGGGAAATATTTCCGTAAATTTATTTGTTTTTTAGATAAGTTAAATATACTTGTGTATTAAAAGCAGTGAAGGATGTCTCAGAGATGTTGTCAATATGCGATATTAATAAATATATGATGTGCAATATTAACATATGTAATGGTGATGATGTTTGACGATCCAATATCTAGAATTTTTCTGTAAGCTCAATTAATCTAAATTTATTCACATAGGAACATTCACTCTCATTTCATTATTTGAGATATTTAATAAAATATTCATAGAATTAAATTAAACACCTGTTGCACATGCATAATAAATTAATCAACTTAATACTTCCATTAAGTAGAAAATTTAAAAATAAAAGGTAAAAGGTTAATAAATATTATTCTATAGAATGAATTGATATAAATAAAAATAGAACTATTAGATAGAGAAATGAAGTGATCATAAAAATCGTTACTGAACTGATGATAATGATGACAACCTATTTTATGATTATTAAATTGCTATAATTAATAATGCTATACAATATTTAAAGGGATCCCAAGTATTTTTAAAAAAAAAAAAGCATTAAAACGAGGGATCCTTCAAAAATCTTTTTAATATTTAAATGAAAAAAATTATTGAATAAATGTAAAATAAAACGGTCATCAGAGATGATATTTTTATAAATTTTATATATTTTATAAATTTTATATATATAAAAAATAAAGGTATCGAAAAAATTAGAGTGGGAAATAGATCACCAAATTACCCTAATAAAATTACTATATCACTATAAACTATCTTCTATATCAACAGCCAAAGTTTCGATGAGAAAACATTTAACTAATAGGCAATCAATTTCTTGTTATTTCAACGAAGGAAAATAAAACGGATCGTAAACATGCCTCGAAATAAGTTTATACCACCGATTAATATCAATTTAATTGATAATCGTTTCAGCAAAAAAAGTTTGCAGTTTTGAACTAAACTGCAAACTTCTTTTTATATATATTAAATTAAATTAATTTAATTTAATTATCTCAACCAATGTTCTAATTTTGGTCAGAAAATATAAAAGAGGAGAATCATAAAATATTAAATAAAAGAGATTTCTACTTACTTCAGCTAAAAGAACAACAAATTGTATAATATCGGGTAAAAAAGCATCGTGCAAATATTTGCAAACACATTTAGCCCACTGAAATCGATCTCGAGAAAATGATCGCTCCACATAATTATCCATCATCTGAAATTTAAAAGTATTAAAAACGTGTATTAAAAAAAGAAATGAGCAAAATTCTATCCTAACCAATCGTATTTAAATTAATATTAGAAAAAATACCAAATTTTTTTATGTGCTAAAAAAAATGAGTGGATTCACCGAAATAAGATGGATTGTTGGATCATCTGTTGCCTTCTTTTCTTCTTCCACATAATCGATTTTATCACTCAAATGCTACAAATATAATGTTATATGAATTTAATAAAGCGGAAACCAAACAAAATTTTGAAAACCCAGGTTTTAATAAATCTACTGTATTTTGAAATTAGATATAATAATTGGTAGTAATACTTGATGATTTTTTCACAAAAACTAACATTTGCAATAGCCTTCGCTACACTTATACATAACGGTGTTGGTGCATCAAAATTCAGTAACAATATAGGTAATGCAACAGTTATGATTAACGGTAAACTATTATTATTTCCCATTATTGGCTCATTTATTACATCCAAACACTTTATCAATAATGACAAGGATAATTCATAACCGTTATTCATTGCTGTACCTGAAAAATTTTTCGCTATAAGAATTTCCCTATAAGAAATCAAATTACTTTCTCTTGATTACTTTTACACAAAAAAAGAACATAAGTGGCCAACACTCATAATTTCAGGTCAGATTCTCCACGGACTGTTTTGCAAGAAAGTCATTTGGGATAGAATTAAAGGTGGATCCACAAAAGTATTACGAATATAACACCATTAGAATATAATTCTCAACAGTAAAAAGTAACTGCAACTTTACCTTTCACAATTAAACCAACTAAACCACTAAAAGAAGTCCAATCAAGTTGATTTACTGTTTTAGCCAATCTTTGGAGACATACTATTCTGTCTGGTCCTGCCGCATCCAATATCTGTAAAACTATTATTAATTATTGAAATTGTTTCAAATCCAACTTAACCATGCAAGATGAATAAAATCAAAGTGCAAACTTTATCAAGAAGATGCAAGGCTAAAATATATTCATTATCATTAGTGGATTCGAGTAATGCAACAGATATTGACAACAATTGACAAAGTGCTGACAAATCCTCTTCCCCTACTGAAACATCTGTACTTTTTAATGCTGTCGCACTTTTACTTCGGCATAACCCAATTGTTGGTTCATTAGTTTCACTTATCATCATTGAGTGGCGAATTTCTGCAATAATTCCAGAAAAAATGATGAAGAGAAGCAAAAATTAATCCCCAAATATTTTGTTTTAACGAATTTGAAATGAAAAATTTAGTAACAATCTTCCAGATGAATTAAAATAAAATAAGTGAATATTCCATTCAACCTTTACGATCATGTACTGGAGATATAGTAGCAGATGCAACAGCAACAGCAGTTTGCCGTAATAATGCAGGCGTATATGAAATTGAACGAGCATGGGTAGGTGACTGTGATGGCATAACTTGTTGCGATAAAGCAAGATAACCAACTGTTGTATGTAAGCAAAGCAGAATATCAGTAACATAAGATTGTGTTTCATCATGTGGTTCACCCACAGTTTCCACTAATCGTGACAGCAAACCAGGAATCCATGGAGATGGCGACTAAAACATAGTTTTTGAGAAAACAAGACATCTCGTTCATTTTCATCCAAATTTGCGGAAGTAAATAAATAAAATAAATTACCTGACATAATGCTGATGCTATTTGAAAACATCGTCCAGCAATATGACGATTTGAAGAAGAAAGAGCCATTCCCATAGCCAATTGAGTCCATCGAATAGCAAGCAGTGGTATATTGTCAAGCAGTAATTCAGCAAGATGACGAACTAAACAGCCAAGATGTTCTGCACTTTCTATCTTCCACTGTTTGGGCGTTATATCTTCATTGGACCAAAGGGGTCGTTCCATTCTAAAAATAGATCCTAATATTGCCATATGATGGATATTTTTTTGCTAATAAGAAAAAAATCCACAACAATAACTTAATAATTTATTTTCAACTACTACTACTCCCCAGCTAAACCAGTTAAACCAGCAATCAAATTATGCAGATTTTATTATTTTTGTATTATTTTAATCGTTAATATTTTTAATTAACTCACAAAATTTTATCATAAAAATTACTTTTCAGACATGCAAAATACGATAGCCTGAACGAGCTCAGATTTCGAACAAAAGATAGCATTACTCTTCAACAGCATCTGACGATATTCTGGATATTTCATTGATGGTGTTTCACCGCATATAATGCTTTCATTATGATTCTGATAATAGTTTAATAACAAAGTATCATTTGTGCAATCTATGCAGATCTAAACGATATTTGCAAAATAAAATATTTCCAGTTCGCTTGTAAGGCATCAAAAAACATTGGATGAATGCAAAAACCTGGTTAGAAAGCAGAATATTAGAAAGTTGCGATATAGTTATGTAATCATTAGCATAAAGCAAAATGATATTTATGATAGTCTGCCGCGAATGTCTACAAATTGTTGGACGAAGCGAATCAAGACCAATAATAGAAACAATTAAAAGTAAAGGAATATGTTCTTGCCAATCAACATTTGAGGAACATCTCAATATATCGCACAAATGCAGCAAGGCAAGATTACATCTGAAATTTTCAACTCATAAAATTACAAAATTTTCGACTCATGAAATTATAAAAATTTATAAAAATTTACGTGAAATTTTTCGATTTTTTATTTAAAAAAATTTGTTTTTCGCAAAAATTTACCTGGAAAAAGAAATAATCGATTGACTGATAGGAACAAGGAATTTCGAAAGTGGAGAATAATAACCACCATAAGCAGGCATCGGTAATTCATGGATTCCACTTATTGTTTCTTCATCAGTTATATTCAACTGAAAGAAACTATACGCCGTTTGAAAAAAAATGAAATTAAATCTATAAAGAAATAAATACCTTAGTTAATTTATCAGAACAAGCGCTACTCGCCGATAAATCTGTTCTATGTTTTTTAGACTTATCAAAAGATAAGTCTTCATTCGGATCATCTTGAACTTCCCGTTTATCTTTTTCAAGCATATCAGTACTATTCTGATAGCGATAATATGGCGGCATTTCACATCGTTCTAAATTAGCTTTGAACAGCTCATTCACATTTCCCAAATGGTCAATAAGAATTGTAACGACTGAACTGGCACAAGAATCCATTAAATAACATATGATCCGCTTAGTCTAAAATCTTTTTTTTTAAATAGTTACTATGACAATAATGGATAATTATGGTTTCTGTCCATCAAATACTTTAAATTTTTAAAAAAACGCTTAAAATGACCAATAAAATAATATCGATAATGACTAATGCTGGCAATAATTTTTTAAAAATAATTTAATGATTTAAATTAGATAATTAGATAGATAATTGAATAAATTAGATAAATATAAATATTTACATTCAAATATTGAATTTGAATTTAAAATATTTTCTCTGAGAATATTCTCCTTGGAATTCATCATTTTAGATATTGCCATTTTCAGTTTCTTACCTGATAATAATTAAATTTCCATGATGAAAGCAATTTCTAAATTTTTATTTTGATCTACAATCTTTAAAAACCTACAAATTTTAACATTCCACCAATGAATATAAGCAGAATTTCGCAAAATATTTTAAAAAGTGAAATTTGAAATGAAATCACTGCATAAAATACTTACATGAGGTAACAATATATCAGGAGAAAGAATAACCATTGTGAACAGATAATTAATAATAATGGATAAATTTGATGGATAATTATTAGCAAGTGTTCTCCACAATAAGGATATTTCTTTCGAGTGTTCAGCTGATTGCGCACATGTTATATATAAAAGATTATTCAGGATTAAATGACTAGATTCTAATGAACCCCATCCATGAGTTCCACTCGTATCATTTTTTTGAAAATCTGCCTTAAATTAATTATCACTTCATTTATTGAGCTAACTATGATCATTATGACATCCATTGAGAAACAACGATTTCATTTCTAAACCATAAGATTTTTTAATAAATAGTTTAATTATTTTTTTCAACTTCCTGAACATGTTCCATTGGGTTTAAATAATTTTTTCATAGGTTTTTTCGTTCAGCTACAATAATTTCTATCATTTTGTTGGACAAATTTTTTTAATCAATGAAGGTCAAATAATTTATTTAGAAATACCTGCTGATCAACAAGTTGAATATTTTCAATCCATGCCACAAGAAGAGTTAACATTGAAGTGCGACGACTTGGACATGCATTTTCTACTCTCCAACATACTTCTGGAAAACAAGAATGAAAAAATAAAAACAATAAGTATTCTTTTTGACAGTAAAATTAAATTTATGAACCTGAGAAAACAGACATAGTTATTTTTGGATACGTCTTCGCCAGTAGACGACATATTTCAATCTGGTTAATCAAGAAGTAATTGACATTTGATTTCCTATATTTAACGACAGTAACTGAATCATCGAGAAATTGCCGCCGTAACAAATGAAGCAATTCGATCGCCGATTCAGATACACAAGGATCCACATCTGCGGACAACATCTGACATAAAATAAAGATCGAGACGAATTCACAGGGGTATTCCCTACAAAGAGAAAAAAATTTAAAAAATAGTAATTGAAATCAAGCATTTTTATTGTTTTCCAGAAGTATGCTGGAGAGTAGAAAATGCCTTTCTTTTCTTACTTCATCTACAGTTTTAAAACTTTAATTTGTTTTTATGAAAATATTTATAGAACCTTTTCGAAAATAACATAACAAGTGATCTAAAACATTTTTTAACAATGTTGGATGGTTTGCAATAGCAAATATTAATTGCCCATTCTAGTAACTGTGGTGTTTCATCGTTTAAATCTATCATAACACTTAATGTCCTCTCGATTAATTTTTCCACCTAAAATTAAAATTTTGAAGATTTTCACTGAAAAAGATTATTAGATAACAGTGATCATATGAGATAATTTAACGATCTATTAACTATTAAAAATTAAATATTTAGAAATTGAATTAAAGTCATATTTTTAACCAAAATTGAAACATTTAATATATTTACAATTGGATTGGTAGAATCCAATAAAGTTTCGAGCCAACCATACAAATAACCATTTTCTCCGATTGCTTTATTTGTTTCAAAAATCGGACCGCAACACAATAATGCACACATTGCTTCAATGGCACGTTGCTCCACATATGTACCTACATCTCCTTCACGTCTGGAAATTAATTTGAGAGCAATTATTTTAAAATAATATGTGAATAAAAGATTTCTTTTGGTTAAAAAAAGAGCAGAAGGTCAATCGAGTGACGATAGTGGCTCAATTATCGTAATGAAAGGTTTCGGCTTCTACTCTACAGGAGTAAAACTCCACAGCAATTTAAAAAACAGATGCTGCTAGCGACCTAGTTGTATTTCTAGTTGTATTATTAAGTGGCTCGCCAAAATTTCTAACCATAACCAGAACAATTAGCTAATCAAGGATAATGAGATAATGGATAACTAACCATCACTTACGTTTTAACCAAAAAAAGTTTTTATAAGGAAAAAAATTGATTATTGAAAGGATAAAGTATTAGAGAGGAAAAAAATTTTAACAATATACTTTCGTTCACTGGAGGCAATACTTCGACTACACCATGATGTGAAAAGAAAAAATAAACTTTGTTTCTTATCATTTGCCAACAAATTCTTCCTTTTATCAGCTAAATAATCCATATTTAAAATACATAGTGAAATCAATTAGTACAAACCAACAATAAAACAGTAATAATAAATACAGACCGATTTACTAAATTTATGAAGAAAATTCGCTTTATATGATATTTATAATTACCTGGCACGCTATGAATTATAAATGAAACTGTTTTAGCGAAATGCAACCTTAGATTGGTTAATAACAACAAATCACGATCCTAAATGCATTTTTTTTGATAAAAAAGTAGTCGAATTAATGCTAAGATAAAAATAATGCCATTTAATTTTTATGTTCTAGAGAAGAACTGCTTAACTCATATAATAGCAAAAAATTTTAATAAGAAAAGAAATTAGGTGTCCATCCAAACTTGATCAGATTCTAAGTTCTGACGCATAGAATCAAAAAAATCAGCCAACACACTACAAAGTCCGTTTTCAGAATCGATACAACCAGAACATAACATCACTCCACGAAATACTGCTACCTTAACAATAATCGACTTATAAGGATTGCGAATTCTCATCAATTAATAAATTAAAATGGCCGATTAATAATACAAAAAGGAAAAAAAAACAAATAAAATATCAAATGAATGGAACAAACTTCCAGAATTCTAATGATCTGTAGTCGTAATAAATCTTTCCTTTTTTTTCTTCGAGCATTATTATCAGCTTTTCTTTCCATTGCTTCTCGTAATACTATTTTCATTTCGTACAATAAACTCCTAGAAAGGAAAAAAATGATATTCACCAACTGTATGAACATGAGATGATTAAATTGAGAATAAAACGCTTATCATAAGCATACATAACACGAAAAGAAGGGATCAAAATACGCCGAATAACAAATATAGCTTTTTAAAAATCTCTAAAAGAGATAAGTAAAGCGAAATACAATAAATTTTTAAGAATTTTACGAATGAAATTGATGAAGAAAGATAAATTCAAATTTACTCAAAAGAAAATGGATTGATAGAACCAATTCCAAGTACAACGCTATCGCGCATATCAATCATATGCTCCCATCGTAACATTGAGATCATTTTTTGGTAGAAACTAACATTAACATTTAAATTTTTTTGCAAACGAATCGATGGTATTGAACGAAGTAAATCGTTTTCTGCTCTAAAAAATTTATTCACCAACCTAGGCAAGAATATAAAACAACAAAAAAATTAGTTGTATAAAACATATCAGCACAATTCATTCCCAATATGGAATGAATTAGATATATCATTAAATCACGATCACTCTATATTTCTCTATATTTCATAAAGAATATGAAATTAATTTTTAATGTGGAAAATGAAGTCTACTAATTAACCAAAGCATTTAACGATTAAAAAAAAAAAAAGCTAAAATAATACAAAAGAACTAACGAAGAAGTAGGTGAAAAACCTCTGGTAAATGAGTTAATGGAATCATGAGGAGGTGGTGCAAGAGCACATGCCATCACCAAATATTTCTGCCATAACGACAGATAACTATCTTGCCCAAGTGATTCACCACATATTGACGAATTTGTTCCTTTACTTTTCGAATTCCGCAATAACGATGCACGATTCTCATTTTGTGGATTGCTGAAATAATATAATAAAAAAATTATTAAGAAAAGTTTTTTTCATGAGTACTATCAAAAAATTACCTGGGATCGATGAAACTGTTGCAAATATTAAGCCTAATATTTACAATAGGCCAGGCATAAAATACAGCAGTTGGACATTGAGCTATAAGGAAACGATATTCACAATATCCCGATAAAGCGCAAGCCCAAGGGTCCCACCGAAAATATTCATTTCCACGATCACTATTCACCTGCAACACTACCAATTATTCTTTAATTACCTAACTTTACCAATGTTATTCCGAATTCTGAGATCCACAAAGAAAAAAATTCAAAAAGATATCATTGCACTTTACCAGGAATTAAATGTAAGATAACAATTGTAAAAATAAAATTATAAATGAATTACCAAGCAGCTATCAGTTTCAATTGAAGCGATTTTGTCCGAAGCTGAAGCAAAATCTGCATTCCAGAATTGCTGGAATGATGGCAAAATAAAATATTTCTTGGAAATAATTTCTTGAAAATTAGAATATAATATTTTTTTCTTTCATATAAGTAATTTGAAGATCTACCCTTTCAGATAATGGAACATGTTCGATGTATTTATTATATACATAGGAGGTGGCATTATCTAGCACCTCAATTACAGATGTATCATGCTGGTGTGGAGTGACAAGAACCAACAACTGGCGAACCTAAAATATATTCAATTATTCGGTTATCGATAAAGTGCAAGAACTTTAAAAAAACCAGCTAACCGCTTCTAACTTAAATATCAGAAAGAAAAAACTTCTTTGATTTCAAGTTTTCCTAATCATAAAAAGAACCTCTTTCAGAATGCCGATAACAATTTTTCGAGTTTGAGTTCTAAACTGACATAACATGGCCAATGCAAAACCTTCAACTGAATGAAGTGCTAATGCAACTGAATTGGTTAACAATGGAGAAATTTGCATTCTAAAAATTTAAATTTAAATAAAATAAATTTGTAACAAACAAACAACAAAAAAAATTTACAATATGCCAAAGAAAAAAATTTAATATCACCATAACCATTATTTTTTAACAGTAAAAATAAATGGAATGGGTCTGAACTATAAATATTTTGATCTTGATGGCCGATATTACCTTAATGAATTAACAAAACCATTTTCCTTTTCGTTAATACCATTCATCTCTCGTTTTTTTTCTATATGTGCTGTGGTCTTCCAAGTGAACATAAGTTGTTGCAATAAACGCAATGATGAATCCAATAATGATGGATAAGTATCCTTGATAATATAATATGTATAAGTTATAGAAAGTTTACCATAACTTTAATATATCTTTAAATACTGTCAGTCGCAAATGATAAATATTTCAATCAATTTGATCGATATTTAACCAATAAAAATCTAGATAAAAAATTCTGACTAAAAGCAAAAAATATTCTTAAATATTCAAGAAACCTCAAAAAATTTAAAAGCAAGAAAAAAATGTAAGAAACCAAAATTTGATTTGACAAAAAATTTAAGTCTGCATGAATAATATCTTCTCTCCAATCAGCACATTCGTTCATCAATGTTTGCAATGTTTGTGCTGCATGAATACGTAATTCTTCATCAATATGAACGGTCATTCTTATTAATAATTCGACTAATTCCTAAAAGTAATAATCACAAAAGAAAGGAATCAATTGAGGATCTCGGAAAAAACTTTTTATATTATAAATTCATGAATGCTTAAAATTTATCGAAAAGTTAAGGTTCTTTCAGGAAATTTCAGTGCTTTACCATTTAAGTTAAATTAATATCTAAAATTTAGTTAACTTAGTTAATTTAGTTAACAATAGTCGTTTATTGCTATTATTGTTAAAGTAACTGCATCAAAAAAATAGAGCAAAAATACCGAATGACTCATTGATTCAGGCAATAACCGAGGAATCGCTGCGATGCACGTACGGAATAAATCCAGTTTTGGTTTAACTTCACTACTAAAAAAAAAAAAATATTCGCCACAGAAATAAAAATATAAGCAATGGTTAATGAAGGATAATAATTCTGACAATTTTTTAAATTGTTGAAATGAAAATGAGAAAATGAAATATAAGGAGGACCGAAAAATCGCAAACAGAGAAAGTAATTTACGTTATTAGTTCATCAGGTTCTTTACCACGGGGATGCACAACAATTAGCATCAACGGCTTTCCAACCTATAATCAAAGATAATAAATAGGAATTAATATAAAAAATAAATAGGAAATAGGAATTAAATAAAATGAAAGTATGATAAGTGATTTCAGTCGAAGCAAATAAAGCTGACCCTTCACCCACACTGAAATTCTTTAGAAAATTATGATTCAATTTAAAATGAACTTTTTTAAATAATATACATTTTGGACAAAATCAAAATCCGCCTAACTGACAAAAATAAAAGTGAAAAAACAAATCAACAAGACAAAAATTCATAAGAAACTATCAAAAAATTTCAGATGATCATTGGCAAAAATAATCTAAAGCACGGGCACCCAACCTGCGAAAATTTTCATGTCATTTTCAGAAATATCTTTTTCCGCAATAGTTTGTGTTTGCTATTATTTCAACCTACATACGACTATAGCGTTTATTGTTATTATTATTAAGTATTTTTTTTCTTATTAAATGGCCGTTTATTTATCTAAGAAGAAAAAGCAATTTTTACCGTCAAAGATTGCTATTTGAAAAAGTATTATAAAAACATTTGAAGTATATCAAGGAATAATTCGTAAAGAAAAAGTAGTAAGCCTGTCGGAAGTAAGAAAATGTCTTTATTATCTCAGAAAGTAGCAAAACAAAAAAACAAAACGATTTACAAATGGTGAATCTATTGAACAATGTATCGAACGGACATTTCTAAAATCAATTTTTTTAATCAAATTGAGACATGAAATAGGAAAATCTATTAAAATAAGTAAAATAAAGCTGCCAATTTCAAATTTTATTCTGGTCCATGTATGGAAATAATGATGCTATAAGGTGGTAATAAGGAATAAAAGAAATGGCTTCTTTGGTGCCATTAAAAAACGACTAAATTTTTTGATTTATATGAAGTTAAAACATATACATAAAAGCGATTTTCTTTAAACACCGTCAACGTACCTAATAAAACTGATGAAGCGATGGTTGCTAAAGGAGGACTTATAAAATTAAAGAAAGCGATGCAACTGTCAAAGGTAACATATGATGAAATACCACTGCATCGTATATCAATAAAATATGCCTTAAAGCTTATAAATGAATATCATGAGATTCAAGAAACTGAATCATCGCAAATTTAATGAGTTCCTCAAATGTTTGCACGTTGATTATGGAAATATCATTTATTTTTCCAAAATAAGGTGGCTAATTCAGAGTAAAATGTGGAAAAGTTTTATAATTTGCGAAATGAAGTCATTTGGCTGACAGATTTAATAATTTTGGAAATCGATCACCTCTTTAAATGAATTAAATATTTTCAAGGTTAAATCAAATTTAATGCTATGTTTCAAGCATGATTTTTCCATGTGAAGCTTAAAGCGCAAGCTGATGGCAAATAATTCATCTCGATACACAAGCTTAACACATGAAATATGAACTTCCGAAAATATGCAGTTTTGCTTCACCGTTTGATATAGAAATCTGAGAATAATTTTCAAGATTTCCGAAAAAAAATCATCAAAATTTTATTATATTTGAAACTCCATGTTCATTCAATATAAATATAATACCTACAATTTTTCAGCTGGAATAGTCGCACTCACACATTTAACTCAAAGATAAATTTATCATGTCTTTTTACTGGACTTTTATAAGACCTTTTTTCTAGAGAAAAAGATATGTGCTGCTAAAAAGTGATAAGATGCGACACATCAAATGTTTTTGCTTATAATACTTTTTCAAAGTGCAGTATTTGAAAATTAAGATTCTTTACAATTAGATCTTATTTGGGTCAATGCCCTAGGATGAAGTGCACGAAGAGTGAAATTAAAATAAAACAATAAAAAATATAGAAAAACAAAAAGTTTTTTTAATTTTTTAGCTCTTTATGCTTAGCTATATTACATATTTATGCGGCTCAAGAGAAATCCTCAGTTAATTCAACCTAGAGAAGCCAAAGATTGGACATTGGATATGGTCTAAAATCTAAAAACAATGGAACCTTTGAAAAATATTTTTGTTTTAGCAGAAATTATATTTGTTAATGCATTTTAGTATTTCATCATATTTTCACTAAATGGGATTTATAACGAGCCACAAAATAAATGACTATAAAATTCAACAGTTAGGAAAAACAAAAAAATATTAGAATTCAAAAGCAATCAAATAAGCTTGCCTGAGAGTCGAGAGTTCTTAAAATATAATCGAATGCCTTTCGACAAGGTGCATAATATTGTTCAAGACCTATTGACCTTGCAATATCAGCAGTCAGTGGTCGAAGAATATACATTTTCTTCAATCTTTGGGTGGTTGTGTTGGCTGAAAATATAAAATTAAATCTAAGAACCACAACGAGAAATTTTCAAAAAATATTTTCACTAATGAAAAAGAAGAAAATAAAAAAGGGAACAATTATCAGTTACCTTGCCTCAGCCAAATTGTCAAGTTAATCATAATCAAAAATAATACCGAAAAAAAAACAAACTCATAGATCGTGGCATATCAGGCGGTCCTTCTTTTAGTTGCAAGCTGTTAGCAATAACCATTAATGCTCGTATACCTATGTTCATCCGTTCTGGATACAGCGAGCTCTTCAGAACACTATGTGCTCGGTTACATCCCAACAAATCAAATATTATCTCCTAAAAATTCCTTATGATTGGGGTAAAAACGAATAAATGGCGAATAAATATCCATTCTCATAAATCTTTCAAAATAATTATGGCAAAAACTTATTTCACACCGATTTCAAAAGATTTAAAAAAATATACGCGATCTAACCTTGAAAGCATACTCAAGCTTCTGCTGAGCAATAAAATGAATGATTTTAACAAAAATGTTAAGTGGAGAATCACGAGGTACAACTGCGCGATTACCTTTCGGAAATAAGGAATTACATATTGATTCGAGCCGATTTCGCGTTGCTGTATTACCTTCACAATTGTTTCGTATTACGTAGACCCTAAATAAATGAATGTAGAAATGAAAAAAACTAAAATTTACATCCTTAGAAAGTTTAAAAGCAAACTTCTACTGGAAATTTTCCATACACCTTTCTAACTGATCAAAAAAATTCCTTAGTACTAAGAAAACGAATAAACTATCTTTAATCATTAATCAGTAACAGAAATAATGAATCTGTTAAAATATTTTATTTGCATAGTATTAATAAATTAAGAAATACCAAAGTAAACGATACAACGACTCAAGTGCAACTCGAGAAACTTTTGGATCTTTATTTTTCAAACTCGCTAATATTGAATTCAAAAACTGCGTCCAATTTGCCAAGAAAAATTTACTTTGGCATATACAAAGAAGGCACGTTAAAAGAGGATAAGCTGCCTAAAATAAAATAAGAACTGAAATGATATTCCTTAATAAACTGTGATATTATCGGAAAAGATAAAAAACCATATCATTATAATTTCATAATAATTTTGCATTCGTTTTATATTTTCGTTCTTTGGGCTACCATTCAATTTTACAAAAGTAACTTCATAAAAATTGAATAAAAATTGAATAAATAAATAGAAGTATCAGAGAATTATTTTAAAATATATTATTAATCATTAATTTTTCAATAAAACAAACCATTTTGTCACGCTTTTTATTTATTAGTTCAAAAGTTGGAGCATAAAGCTTATCAACAAATGCGATCAACGCTGGAATATTTGCTTCAGTTTTGATTTGCTACAAAAAATAAAACAATTAGATATGGTATAAAACCATTTATATAATATATGGGAATAGAATGGCTCAGTGGGTTCTTGCTCAATTAGGAGCGCCGATGCGCTGAGGTTCTATTCTCCTCAGGAGTAAACTGCATATATTCCGGGTAATACTGGCGACTCACCTGTATTTCTATTGCCAAGGGACTCCCTGGCATATTGCTCAATGCGACAAGCCAGTGGAGCGAACTTAATCAGTAATGGTGAAGACTCTTTAAAAAAAAAAAATTTATATAACAATGCTTTTGCTTTTAGGTTAGCTATAACTTTTCATTAAAAAACTGGCTACAACAGTAAAATGACTCCAAGCTGCTCGGTCCGACGCCATCATTAGTAGTAATAGAATCCATTCCTTTTTGCATCGTCAAGTCCATATATCGCTGATTCCCCTATACGCTCAAAATATTTCCTGACTATATCAGTCCAGGTCTTGACTGGTCCTCCTCGCTTTTGACGCCAACCATCACAGGCAAATAACGACATATAACTCCTGTAGTGGACGACGGAGAACGTGCCCTAACTAGAGAAGGCGACGCTCTGTGATAGGAGGTATTAAAGCGAAGGTGGATATAATAACGTGGATTTTATCCGCTCGATGGATCCGTAAAATGTACCATAGATATGAGTGGTCAAAGGCTAATAGCTTCATAATATCTTCCACTCTCATTGGTCATGTTTCGCAGCCATATAGCAAGATCGAACGAATTGCAGTTATATGGACGTTAATTGCAGTTATATATAGATTTTTGATTTTACAGTGATTTACGGTTCCATAAAGGTTTCATTAACCGGAAAAATATAATTCTAGTTGTCACTGTCCGCGTTACGATTTCATTCTTTGCCTGGTCATTTGGGATTAGAATAGATCCAAGTATTTGAAGTCAAGCACTTCCTCAACCGGCAATGAATTGATAAAAATAGGTATTTTATCAGCATCTTATATATAAAATATTTTCGTTTTTTTACAATGACTTTGAATCTAATTCTCGCTGCAGATATGGTATTTATATAACATGCTTTTGCCTTTAGGTTGCCTATTATTTTTCATTATCTTTCATTTAAAAACTGAAATTCAAAAATTCAAAAATATAAATAACAAAATAATAACAAGCACACAAACCGCGGCAACGGGAAGTAATATTTCGACAAGCAGACCAGCTATTGCATGTTTTATATCTTTTTGTTTTGTTTCTAAAAAATATTGTCCAAGTTCATCGAGAAAACGAATGCCAATTTCGAAATCAGATATCTGATTGGTCTTTAAAAAAAATTGTTAAAAAAAAGAAAATAATAGAAAATAAAGATGTCTGATACAATTGAGAAAAGATTGAACATAATAAAAAAAGGAAAACTAAACATTTAAGGAAGAGCAAAAAAAAAAACCTTGATGCGAAAAAATTTCATTGCCATAAGTAAAGCAATAATATTATTCATCGTCAGTGAAGTAACTGGATTTTCCTTTTTAAGCTCCGACAAAGAGCTTAAAAATACTTTTTGTATGATAGTGGCATGCGTTTGAGATAATACACCTAATACTTCAGCATATCGTTCTGCTACTGCCAAAAAATTATTATAATTTGCACCCAAACATAATCTAAAAAAATCAAAATAATTTATCGCTTCATAAATTATGTGATGCTTTACAGTACTTTAAATATAAGAAATTCATTTTAAAAAACTATTTGAGACTTACGGGTCACGATAGGCAACTTCTTTGAAAGCTAAAGCAATAATATACGACACAGACTGTTCACAGGATTCAGGAAAAAAATGAAGCTGAGGTAATACTTCGACCATTAATAAACAAAATATATAATTAATTCCTAGCTGCCGTCGCTCTGTTTGATTTCTACAAATCAAATTACAAATAAAATTTAAAAAGTATAATAACATATAAAGGTATAATAACATGTACTTATAAATCGCATTCTGGCTTTAGTAAATCAGGCATTAGCGAAAGGTGGATTGAAATGACTGCAATCGATATATAATTTCGAGAAATTTTTGCTAAATGTTTCAATGATTCAACTGGAAAATATTCGGATGTGGGTGGGATGTGGGTACTCTGATTAGAAATTTGCTAAATTTTGCTCAAGATAAATCAAGATTTAAAATAGTGCGCCATTCAAAACCATTAGCAAAACCAATTTTAACAAAATTAGGACAAAAAATAATTTAAAAGTCCTAAAAACAATCCTAAAAAAAATTTAGTAAAACTAACAATAATTCTTCAAAATGACATTGTAGCTGTTTCTCATACCAATATATTACGGTGGACAGCACAGCTGGTAAACAATGCTCACATAAAGCATTCAATACTTTTAATAAATTTTCCAAATAAACATCCTCACTTAGAACGAAAAATTTGTTTAAATATTTATCCTAAAATTTAAAGACTGTAATGCCAGAAACTAGTAAATTCACTGAATTCATAGAAATCTGAACATAAATTTTTTCGCCATTTTTTAAATTATATTGCTTATGGTTTAGAAAATAATTCTACCACAATTTTAACATAATAATCTGAACGAATGTTTCAAAAATCATTAAAAAAGAACCTGGTTGTCATCGCCACAAAAAATGTTAAGTTTTCGTTCGAAAATACCAAATATTTCTTGCAAATTCGATTTTATCGCAAAACAGTCCGGAGAAATAGAAAAATCAATATTTCCAGTGGGGACGAGTTTAAGTGAGCCCCATGGAAGTTCGCACGCTGTTAAACTAAAAACGATTTGCTACGTAAAGGGAGGGACGCGACACAAAATAACGATAATAATAAGCAAATAATAAAGAATAGTGGGTGCATAACAGATGATTCTGAACGTTAATAAAAAATATTTAACGGAGGACGGAAGAAATGAGAGATTTGCTAAGATTTATAATTGAAATAGGGATTGCGGATTGTTGAGTGGGGGGAGCGAAGCAAAGCTGAGTAAAGAAGCGAAAGAAAAGAATCCCCTCGGCCGCGAAGTGAAAATTCAAATTTAGAGCACAGCGATATTCGAAAAACGAACGTTTCTGCGCTATTCGTGGGTCGACTGTCGCCTTTACGACGCAAATCTCCGTTATTTGAATTACTTATCGACACTTCCAAATTTTGCATTTGGCATTCGCTGAAAAAAGACGAAATCAAAAGATATAAAAAATGCTTAATTTAAAAACAAAAGGCTGTTAATTTCTCAGTTTTAAGATTTAACGGAAACTTATTTTCAGTTTAAGAAGAATTTTTACTTGGAAAGTTATTTGAAAAAAGCAAATCGATAGAAAAATTTTAAAATCGACGAATAATAAGAAAGCATCAACAATTACAACATTTATAACACCGTACTTTAGCATTTCATCCGCAAATTAGAACTGCTTGAACAGCTTCAGCTGATTTAGCAGATTCTGTATATTTTGCAGTTCGGCTTTGACTTTTGGCATGTATTTTTGTTTGGAGAGTTCGTGTAGTAGTGGTGGGATTTCCATTTTTATTGCAAGACTTGAAGGAACTGCTGAACACTGGCGCATTCTTGTAGCGTTGTCGCGTTCATTTAGCCAAGAATTGTCAAAGTTTCAAGGGACGAATCCGAGGAAGTTGCATTGGACAGTTCATTTCATTCGCCAAAGGGACATCCGTCCCACATGGCTGCATCCGGCTTTGCTCGAATGCCAGCTGCATTAATGAGCTAAGCATCTTCTGCGCTGCTTATAAGCATATCTCGCCATTCACTAATCCTTGAATGGTACGGGATACTTTGGACACGTAGGTGGCCTAACGATGCATGGGCGTAGGCAGTGCGAGAAGGAGTGACTGCTATTGTTTCCATGCTCATCGTTAAGTCGGTAAGCTTGGGAACGTCTTAACTTAGTCATTAGTACCGAACTAGCAATAACTCGAGTTGTTAAAGGAGGAAGGGAGGGGTGATCATCGTCATATTAAAAGGACGGTAAAAATTTTTTTTAGGTTCTCTTTCAGCACTTCTTTATTTGATTTAATTGGATAAATTTGCATTCTTTTTTCTTCAAAAAGATCTTTCAGTAATCATTCAATTTGATTTGGTATTTAATAAATAATCAAATCTAAATAAATCAAATGATAATAAAAGATAATAAATAGATTTATTTAATGAATAAATCTAATTGAAAATAATGAATATTTCTTTTAAAAAAGGTGTTCAAATATTCAAATAGTGAATAATATTCAAATTCATCAAAGGCAAATTCAAAAACAAATTATGAAAAACACAGTGAAAAAATATTTAAAAATATGTAAATATGTAAAAATAAAAAATGCATTTTTTGTAACATTTATTGTAACCAATTTTTTTTGGAAAATATTTCACTTTATTTATTTATGAAAAATATTCTGGGATTTTTCAGTCTTCACATATACTTTTATATTTTGTTTTTTCAAATGTTTTTATCATCAATTTGAAAATAATTATAATCTATCAATCAGTCAATTTCTTTATTTTCTATTTTATTTCTTTTAGTAAATTTTTCATTATTTATGCAGACACTATGCTTTATTCTTAGTTCGACAGTACGAAATGATAATGTTGTTAGTAACCAGACGAATAATAATATCGTTAAAATCCACTGTAAATTTTTTTGCCGAACAAAAAAATGAAGCATTTGCAAATGTAGCCTAAAATTTTTTATTGCTATTATCAGATTAATAAATTAATTTAATAATAAATTATAATATAATATAAGTTGTTAAAAGCTTATTTCACTGGGTATTATACGATAGAAAATATTCGTCAAGAAGTCTGTTGGAGATAAAATTACAGATGGACCTCGAGCTCCATCCGGACGGATAGGTCTATAGCTCACCGTGACGTCGAATCTTAATGCTGGAGACGAAAATCTGAGCAATCACTATTCGACTGTCCCGGCATTACGACAAATAAAGTTAATTGCATCTAAGAATTCAAATCGAAATGAATACTTTCAATAGTAAAATTTAAAATTCTTTATCAAAAAGTAGAAAACTGTGAAGAAAATAAAAATTTTATTTTATTTAGTCACAAGATTGAATCTCGAAACTCTTAAATTTTAATCTGCTAAATCATTTTGTCACAAATTAATTTAATAATCTTCATTTTTTGAGAAATGCAAAATAATTATTAACGAGCAAAGTACCGTAAAAGCTGCAAAAAATTGTTTAGATGGAAATTTTGCAAACCACTCACAATTTATTTTTTAATATAATTTTTCCAGATTTAACCTTCATTTGATATGTTAAATGAATTTAACATTTATTTGTTCTGCTTTTTTTATGTAAATTTTAAATTATTTTTCAAAAAAAATTATTTTTTTGAAAAATTTTGAAAATATTTTTAAAAATAAAGATGTATGAAGTTTGAAATTCCGATATTACGAGTGGCGTTTTGATTTGTAGAATTCAAAGCAAATACTTTCCTTAACCTGTCTAAGTATTATACTGAAATGATACTGAAATGTAAATGATATTTATCAGTGGAAAAAATGCTAGTAATTTGGAAGAGAATTTAAAAACAAAGGATGACGATTTTATTAAAAATAAATGATAGTTGGCACGAAAATTCAATTTTGTAAATAAGATAGATGATAGATATGTAAAATGTCATATGACTTATCATATCCATTGCCATGCTAATTCTATCACACTGTTAGAATGTTAAAGTGGCGAAAAAAATAACTAACAAAAAAAATTATTATTTTTATTAAATATTAAATATAAAATAGCATAAAAACATACAAACCAACATGTGGAGCTTATTCCAAGCAATGCAGGTGAAGTAAATAAATAAAGCGAATTTAGAAAAAGCATTCCCATAAGGAATGTTGTATATGATAAGGAACCAATCACAACCATCCATCGACAATTTTCTGTTACTCTGTGGACAATTGGCGCAATTATTAAATTTGCCAAAATCAAAAATGCAATTATTACCGCCAAACTAAATTTCTTTTTTTTAAGTAAAATGCTAGAGAGAGAGGCATTTTTTAAAGAAAGGTGCACTACCACTTGCCAAATCTAAATTCCAGAGGATCTTTTCGAATATCTTCGACTGGCAGTTGATTTTCAAAGTGCTCTACTTAATATAACCTGCCAAAAGGACTGGCGAAAATATTAATGCTATTTTCTTAGGTATTTCGATAAAAATAATCAATTTTCTCTTTAATAATAACACTTGCGTCAAAATTTTTTCAAAATCTCCTATGGACAATAAACCTATTAGAAATGAAGAAACGGATAAATCACCTAAATATTAAACTAAATATGACAAGATAAGCAAATTTGAAAATGATTTACGAATAACAAAAAGCCTATAATAGCCGAATTTGCTACTGATAATTCCTTCAACACTCGCACTCGATATTTCTAATATGAAACCTTGTGAACTGAATGCCAAAAATAAACAGATAAATACAAAAGTTAAATATATCACTTTCCGTAACACGATGTGATTTTGTTTGCACTTCGCTTATTCCTAAATTATAAAAATGAATAATCACTACCACTGCCAGTAACTATCACTATATATCACTTCCAACCATTATTATCAATGAAAAGCACAATTTAAAAAATTAAAACATAATCAACGTAGGTCGACATGATTTATATGAACATATTAGCCGAGTAGTTGCTGCTCAGATCTTCTCATACACCTTAATTTAGCCTTAGCAAGGGTACCTGCGATTTGAAATCCATGTGGTGTTGGACACTCTTTATTTCTCTATTTCTATTCCCTTTCTCATAAAAATTACAGCTAGTAGAATGTTCTTAACGAGAAACAACAAAAAGCAAAGTTCATTAGAGATTTTTTTGCTACTCTCAATGAAAGGATTAAATAATTAATAAATACAACTTCATTCAAAACCAGTTAGCTTTTTTTACTTTTAACAAAAGGTCTTAAAAGAGGAAAATAGAAATAATGAGGTGCAAACTTTAAAAAAAAAAACATTTCTGAAATTCTTTCATGATTTTTACTTAGCCAAGCAAATTTTGATGCTGAATATAGGATGAGGGATAGAAGGTTTCTAACAACTCTCATCAATATTGGTTAGGCTGGTTCCATTGGCTACAAGGGTAAGACGACTTCAAGCGGCGCGGTGCCATTTCTCGCGAAATTTTATGACTTCTCTAAAATTTCAATTATTATTTCAAACCGATGACCTGTCAAAGAAAACTTTCATAACTTAATCGATTCTTTGTTTATTGCATTTTATATGTCAAATAAAAATAAAGGACAAAATTTACAGTATATGTTGTATACTCTTCTTATAAAAATTGTTCTTCTTTTAGGCGGCATCAAGGACCCAAGCAATTGGGTACCAATATTACTATTAATATTCAAATATTCATTTTATTCCTTTTATTTTGTTAATTTATTCCTCATCCCTTTTTTTTCTTTTGCCCTTTAATCTCTTTGAATTAATCGAAGTTTATTTTTTTCTGTCCATACATTAAACAAGTTTAATTACTCAAATTTGAGCTGGCGAATAAAGATTTTATTAATACGTGCGGTGATCAGTATAATCTCAACTATTGTCCAGATCAGATCTCTAAAATATGAAAATATGGCAGGCAAGCATTACCCGTTGCAAAAAATAATCTATTTTTTTACACCATTGTCGATAGTAATAGAAGCCATTCCTTCTTAAGTCCATATATTGCTGGTCCACCCATACGTTCAAAACCTTTCGTGTCAGTCCAGATCGGTCCACCTCATTTATGATGCCACTCATTATATGTTTTAGCAAGTAACGAAATATGTGTCAACTCTTGTGGTGGGGGTCGAAGAATGTGCCCCAACCAGCGAAGGCGACGCTCGGTAATGATATTCTTAATGCGATGGTATTTGAATGAAGATGGATGCGATCATGGATAGAATGCTTACTGAAAAACTAATCATATTTAGGGATAAGAAAGAGAGAGTTTACTGAAAATCCACTTAACTATTCTATTTAGACAAAGTGTTAATGTTAATAACATTCCAATTTCTAAAAATTTTGAGAGTTTATTCTAAGCCAAATCAACCAATGAGGAATATTTTCTCGAATCTATGTGAATGGTTTTAACATGAAAATTCTTCTTGTCAAAATCAATCGTCAACTTATATAATTGGTATTTAAGACCATTAGAATAAGAAAAGAGATGTGCTTGCTTTAATAAAGATTTATCCAAAGCAGTAGCTAAACTTATACAATAAAATAACTCAGCCTATAATTCTGTTACATTCCTATAATTCTGTTTCAAAGAATATTTGAATTTGATTTTTTTTTATTAAGCTAAATTTCTTAAACTTCATAACTTTTAGAAATTTTATTAATTTTATTGAATTTTATTAATTTTTCAAAAAAAAGAGATGCTTAGTGCCCATTATTTCTGGTTCCTCGTTGGAGATAGAATAGGAATTTCGAATCTGAAAACTCGAAGCAATAAACACTTTAGCAATTATTCAACCTTCTACCACCAAACATTTAAATTTTTATAGAAGAAATTTGCATTTGCAACACAATCCGCAGTCGAATTTAAAAAATAGGATTTCTTTTAAAACTTTGATGAAATTATCCGCAGTTTTATTTTTCAAGAAGAAAAGAAGGCATTTCAAGCAAAATTCGTTGCATGTTATTGTAGTCGCGATCAATTTTTTCTTTATTTATAGTCATCATTTTAAAAATCATTTTAAATCAAACATTTTACATTTTGGTCTCAAATATAGAAAATATCTTAATTTTTATAAGAATTTCTGCCAAATCACTGTTTAATTAATTATTCTAAAATTGAACCACTTTTGTGGTTATATTAATGTAGCATTGCATTGCTGAGATTTTGTAAGCCACGTCGTAACGACGCTAACAAAGCACTTTCAAAAATATTTCAGAAAAATATTAGAAATTAAATTAGATTAAATTAAAGTATTAAATTAGAAATTAGAAATATTAGAAATTGATCACCACAATGCTGCAATACTAAAATTAAATTTTTTAGTCATTATTGCTAAATAAAGCCACTAAGGACAGAACGGAATGAGCAATGACTCAGATTATGCCAAGAGGCAAGAAATTCTAAAATTCTAAGAGGCGAGGCTTTTTTTTTTTATGTCAGGATGGCCCTCTAGTGACAACTTGTATTTCTATTATTTCTATTATTTATATATATATATATATATTATCTAAATGGACGCAAGCATTGTCGCACTGATGTTGTCGTCTGATAAATTTTTATTCACCTTGTTGATTTGACAGTTCATGGGAGTTGTTTTGTTGATATGCAACTACCTCTAGAAATATATATATTTATATATTTATAATATATACGCGCATGCCTATATACAAACACTCAAATATGGTTGTTGTTCAAATTATCGCTCCAGTCATCAAAGATTCAAGGATTTTATCTCTGTCAGTAAATTAAAATATTATTAGAAAAAGATTTGGATAAGGATGGCGTACGATGCCCATTTGCCCATTTCTATTCCCTCACAAAGTGCCTTTTGACGAAAATTTCTAATCGTACTTTTTCTAATCAAGAAAAAAATTACAAAAGTTTCCATTTTTGACTTCAAAATGAATATGCTGGAGTTAAGGAACTTAAACTACTTTTACTCGCAGTTAAATTCATATCCAAGCAGTCAGTCAAAAGGCTCACTGAAGAAATCTAGGCATTTGCTAAACATAAAAGCAAAGCAAATCTAATTTGTTACATTTGTCGCAACCTGCCATAAAAGAAGAAGCAAATAAAACTGGATTTTTAGTTGGACCGCATTTTTTTATTAATTTCATTTGCAGTTATTAGAACAAAACAATCGTTACTGGATGTAATTTATTATTTAAAAAAATGCAATTGAAAACCAACAATGAGAAATTACGTTTAAAAAATATCTCAATTAAAAACCACAACAATGAAATATGAAATATTACTACAATATCCCCCTATAAAGCAACTTAAAATAGGAAGCTGCCTTTAATCGCAGTTAACTTCATATTCAACCACTCAAAAGACACACTGAAGAAATTTAAGTTTTTGCCAAATATAATAGCTATTTATTTTAAGAATAAATCAGCGATAACGATGGACTTCAACACTTGTTGTGTTCAGTTACAAAATTCAAGTCAAGATACATAAAATTTCATATGTTCACATGCATAAGTCTTTGCAAATTCTTCTTCTTCCAGTTCTCACCATTACTGGTTATGCCGGCTATTCTGGCTACAAGACGTCTTCAAGTTGCTCGGTCCAACGCCATCGCTAGTAGTATTAAAAACCATTCTTTTTTCCATATATCGCTGGTCCCCCTATACGTTCAAAATTTTTCCTGAATGTATCAGTCCAGGTCTTGACTGGTCCTCATCGCTTTTTGACGCCAACCATCACAGGGTTTATCAAATAACGAAATATGCGTCAACTTCTGTGGTGGACGACGGAGAACGTGCTCTAACCAGCGAAGGCGACGCTCTGTGATAACATTATAGGAGGTATCTGAGCGAAGGTGGATATAATCACGTGCGATTTTATCCGCTCGATGGATCCGTAAAATGTACCCATAAACATGAGTGGTCAAAGGCTAATAGCTTCATAATATCTTCCATTCTCATTGGTCATGTTTCGCAACCATATAGCAAGATCGAACGAATTGCAGCTATATGGACGCGGATTTTCGATTTTACGGTGATTTCGCAACGGTTCCATAAAGGTTTTATCAATCAGAAAAACATAATTCTAGCTGTCGTTATCCGCGTTATGATTTCATCCTTTGCCTGGCCACTTGGGATTAGAGTGGATCCAAGATATTTAAAGTCCAGCACTTCCTCAACCGGCAGTGAATTGATAAAAATAAGTATTTTATCAGTATCTTATATGTAAGACGAAAATACTTGCGTTTTATTTACATTTATATTGAAACATTCGTGCTTTGGTAGCTTTTTCAGATAGTTGGACAGTTGCTTCCGATATCCAACTAACACACCCTAGCGTGGAAGTGGCTAACTTTCGGAAACATCTTTAGTTTCGATCAGTATTCATTTGCCGTTCCAGAAAAATCATTGATATTTGTATCGCTGAGATGACAGTTGGATAGTTGCTTCTGATATCCAACTAGCACACCCTAGCGTGGAAGTGGCTGACTTTCAGAAACATATCTTTAGTTTCGATCAGTATTCATTTGCCGTTCCAGAAAAATCATTGACATTTTTATCGCTGAGATGCTTCAATAATTCAGTTTGAAATACGCTCACCGCCCCTGAATTTTTTAGTTTGAGATAGTTTAAGGATCTTTGGGGATGCTGTTTTCTGCGACTTGTCAATTTTTCAATTTTATGCGGATCTTGGCTCTAACCATAACATGATCAGATCATCCATGAAGATTGCCCGTCGCGGTAGGAACGACTATCTAGTACGGAACCTATTCCAACGGTGACTGACTAAAATATAATCAATCTGGTTGAAAAGTGTTGGTTATCTGGGGAATTCCACGTAACTAGATATTTTCAATGATGACGGAAGCAAGTATTAGTAATACAAGTTCATGTTCTTCGGCATAACGAGGAAGGCGTTTCCCATTGGCGCGCTGGTCTCCGATGCCATATTTGCCAATTGTCGAGGTCATCACAGCGGCATTGTGACCTACGCGTGCATACCAGTCTTCCCCGACTATGACTATGTTATGTTTTGGTAGAGATTTTTTGGTAGAGAGTTAGCAGTTGAAGTTCCGCATAGAACTTGTCTTTATTACTATCATCTGCCGACAGAGTTGGAGCATAGACACTGATGACCGAGATATTTGCAGAACTTACCCTTAAAGTGGGCATAGGCCATATGGTCGTTTATCGGTTTCCACTCAATCAAAGCGGAATGGGCTTTTTCAGATATGACAATCGCCACGCCATTTCGCCCCGAGTTATCCGAAGCACCACAGTGATATAGCCAGCATCTCTGCTCTGAACCAGGATTAATAATTTCTCGAGACCGAAAGTGAGGAAGACGGATCTCTGACAAGCAAGCGATATCCACACGATACTTAGACAGGGTGTGGACAGTGATCGCTTGGCTTGCAACGTCCACAAGCGCTCTGACGTTTCATGCTGATACGGCTAATACCTCGCCGAGCGTGTAGAAGGCTGTTTCCTTTGATAGGTTTCGAGCAATTACCCTGGCTTGCGAGCACATTTTATTTATCAACCTTAGGATCACTTTAAACCCATTTTGTGCATTTATCGCATGCACCAACGGGCCGTATTATTGAGTATTATTTGCATAGGGAGATGCGGGCGCCGTATCAAAAATATCTGATCTCATCACCACAGAGTCACTTGGGGATAGAGATAGAAGTGGGTCTCAAGCGACCACCCGGAATTTTGATATGATAGGTTTCAAAGACCAAAAATTAAATTTAAAGAAAAAATAAAACAGACAATGAAATTTAAAAAAAATAAAGGAATAAAAAGGCAATTAAATCTTAAAAAATATTTATATATTATTTATAGGATTTAACTGATTTGATTTATAATTTATTTAATTTAATTGATCCAATTTTAATTTATTTTATTTTAATCGTTATTTGGTTAAAAAAAAAATTAATTAGAGTTGAATTGTGATCAGAAATGAAAAATAAATTCACAAAAAAAATCGAGAATAAATTTTGATTGACGTTAATTAGAAAGTTCAAATTTTCATCTTTGAAGTATCAACGATTCGTTTGTATTTCATATATTTGAGATTTATTATAGCTTCAGATCTTATCACACAGTATAGGTGCTTTTAGCACTTTCATTATGCATTTTCACAAAATCACCGTCATCGCCTGTAAAAGGCCTAAATTGCGTTGCGATTAATCTGGCTATTGAAACTGGCATATTTTAGTGAGCTGCTAGTGAATGAAGTAAGGAAGCAATATTTTTTTTCCATAATTCGTCATAATATTCTTTGTTTAACTCTTTGTTGAACGTTTGTTTTCTCAAATTATATTCTTTTGGCATTCTAAAATTTTGATTATACAAAAAATAGATAAAATTTACTACTTTTTACTATTTTGAGTGAAGCAATATCTCAATTCGTCCACTCAATTCACTGTATGATTTTCCCTTCAGATATTTCTTAATGAAATAAATAATCGTTTGATATGTAATAATTTATAAACGTAAAATGTAAAAAATTAAAAACTAAAATTTTGAAAAAAAATGAAATATTTTCACAGAATCATGACCCTTTTTTCTAGGATTTAAAAATTTGTGGGGCGCTGTAGAAATTTTTTAAATAAACCGCAGGTTCTGCCTAAAATTAAATCGATGACCATAGTTGGTTAGCTTTGTTTTTCAAGCAGTTTCTTAAGCCTATGACAAGATTTGTTGCAAAAAGATTTGTTGAAAATAATAATGAGAAGACAATTTAAGCATTCCATAAAATTCAATTTTTTTTAAATTAAAATTAGATATCAAATTAGATATTTATTTCACCAAATAGCGTAGATCATTAACGTATATCTCTTAATAATTTTTCAGTGAAGATAAATTCTACAGTCCGTATTAAAGATATTTAGAATTTCACTAATTTAGAAACATTTAGAAATCTAAGAGTTGGCAAAACTTATTTCATGACTTCATGGCTCTTTGAATAAATGGTTAGCATTCATTATTTCTGGTTCTTTTTACGCAATTAGAAAATAAAAAAGGTTCCATCAAAAAAATTTTACTAATGTATAAATGACTGATTCGTTTAAAAATCGTAAAAAACTTGAAAAATTTTATTAATTAACATTTCTCTCTACAAAAATTGAGTTTTTTTAAAAAATTCGAAATTTATCGAAGTCAGTGTAAAACCACTCACTATTTTTATTCTGATTAGCTCCGCTAACAACATTAACATTTAGCATTTGTATTTCATACAGTTGAGATTTATTACAACTTCAGATCTTATCACACAGTATAGCTTTTAAAAATGTTCGCTATGAGGATGATCTCTATAATTTTCTGATGGAACTTCCATTCATAAAAATTTTGGTAAGATTTTAAAAATCTAGTTAGAAAATAATTGCCGAGTTAAGATTTAAAATAACAATAATTGCAAAAGAATGATTTTTGCAGAAATTGTCTTGGAATCAAATACTCATAATAACAGGAATGGATTTCGTGAATTTGAGCATTAAATTTTACGTTTAAAAAACTCATAACTTGTTCGATATCGTTTCCTTTTAAGCTATAACAGTGGATCTTCCCCTTTATTCATTAAATCTTTGGATTATCCTTGCAGTGAGATCGTAAAATATTTCCAAAATTGCTTAAAATAACAATATATCACAACAAAAGCACAAAAGAATAAAAAAAAGATAAAAAATAAAAAAATTTAAATCGAATGATTCAAATCGAAAGTTACAAGGTTATTTCTCATTTTTGAAATATTGAAAATATTAATCCATCGACAAATAAAGATTTACAAAAAATTTCTCCCAATATTTTAAAACCATATACTATTGTTCATACAATATACTGCTGTTCATTAAATCACAAATTATAAATGGATAAGTGACACTGGCAAAATTTTAAAATAAAGGGTAACGGAGAAAGTGAAAACGATGAATCAGAAATTTTACCTTAAGAATCCCATAAAATAATCATTCTTCTCAAATCTTAAATTTTGAAATTAGACAGAAAAATAGAAAAAGATACTTTTAACACTTCGCATACTTAATCACTTCATCGTATTACTCTTAAATCATTCTCTTGTTGTTCTTCGAATTTTCCTTACAAGATTTTCATAAATTAATTAAAAATTTTCCGCTTTTTTCACTGTTTTTTCACTATTGAAAAAATGAAAAAGTAAACAATGAATAAAGAACTAATTCAGATAGCAAAAGAATCCACAAGTAGTGGAAGAAAAGAGCAATAATCCGATCAAATTGGTGGAAATGTTAAGAATTGAAATTTTCTCATTTTCTTACTATCCGCTTATTGTTAGAAACAAATTAAAAACTATAAAATAATTATTATTGATGCGAATATATATATATATATATATATATATATATATAAAACAAAATATATTGAAGTCAATTAAGCAAGAAAGATAATCCACCTTAAAGAAGATAGGATAAGAAGATAAAAAAAGAATGATTGAAATGAGTGATTGAAATGAACGCCATTGATAACAACTCGCCTACGTTTGCTCATCATCCATCCATCGTATTCGGATTCGGAATCTGGGATAAGTTCTTGATTTTGTAGCGATTCATCTGATCTAGTTAGCTCATTAGTTAATAAATATTTCCGTTCGCTGAATTCATCACTGCTTTCGATACTGTTTTTGTTAAAATTAGTTTCTTCTTGAAGAGTTTCGAGATCACTTATCACTCCATCAGTGTGTTCATAATATTCACCATTTATTGGCAAATTTTCTGGTTTCCCTTTCCTTATAACTTTTGGATATTCATTTTTGGTCCCTGCTGTCAAATAATCATCTAAAATTGCAATTTTTTGATATTACAAGGTTTTTCTTCAGAAAAATTGTTATAATTCTACGGGGCACCAAAGGAAGTGTCCAGCAAGGAAGATCCAAATAGACGACCTGGATGATATATTGTGTTTTTTCGACAGCTGTCGTCACTACCTTGCTATTAAAACTTATCGGTTTGGAATAATTCTTAAAAAAAAAAACCCGAATTGGGTTCAAGTGGTTGGTCCTGTGAATAATCTTCGTAAGAATCCCATGCAACATTGTTATATTCGTCTTCCATTTCTCTTGTTGGTTCCTTTTTATTGTATAAATCTGGAATATATTTAATTACTCTTTTTACTTGCTTCTTATTAGTATTATAAATTGTAAACAGCGTATATTTCAAAAATTGCGCCTTCCTTTTTTTGGGTAACCAAATTTCACTTTTAAAGTTTTCATGGATTATTAGACAAAACAATCGACTTTTATTTTTTTGTTTTTGAGTTATTTCTTCATAATTTCTAAACTAGAAAACATAAATGCATTGAAAAAATCAATTATTAGTTTTTTTAATCTAACAGAATCTCCATTTCTGGTTTGGCTGGCTACTAAATAGAATTACAAATGGGTCTCCCAGCATCGAATTTCACTTTTAATAAGTTCATTTGCGCCAAATAACCGAAATCGAACCCATCTTGAGTCGAATTAACATATTACTTTCCTGTCCACTCTCCTCCTCACCACTTCCCCACCCCCCTCCTATCCAGTTAATAATTTTAATGTATTGATCCACCCAATAAAAGGATAAGACAAAATAGATTAATTTTCATTTTTGAAGTTTGAAAGTTATATTTCTTCAATATCTCCTCTTGTTAAAATATTTTTTAAAGCACCAGCATTTTCTCGTCAGTGAAAAGTAAATAACTATTCTCATTCAAAAATTATTGATGATAGGTGAAAGTTTAAAATTTTAAAATAATAAATAACAAATAATTTTAATACAGTGACGGATTTTTTAAAGGCGACTATTTATATTGAAAAATAATCAATGATTGTCCAGAAATTACTTCTTTTTAGAGAAAAATTGGAATTGTCAAAAATATCAAAAACATCAAAAATCAGGAAATGGTAATGGAAGTTTTCAAAGTGATGTGAATAAGTATATAAAGAAAAATGAAATTTTTTTAATAAGTATATAAAGAAAAATTTTTTTAAATAATTTATTTTCAACCAGATAGTTTATAAATTTATTTATAAACTCCACGATATAGTTTAGATCAGAGAATAAATCGTGCCACTTCAATATAAAATAATTTGTGTATTACTCCGGAAAAAATTTACTCCTCTTCTCTTATCCTCTTTCTTACCAATAATTACTAATTGCTATCCTTTAATAAACTATTTAGTTGTTATAGAAATTTCATCAAGAAACTTAATTGAACTAGTGCATTAAGCATTATGAGATAAAAACGGAAATCTTGACAGTCTAACCCAACTCAACGGGATCGAAAGGAGTTGATGGAACTCGAAGAAACGATTGGCAAGTTAGATGCTTGTTATGCTCTTTTTAAAATTTTCTATAAATTTTAAATAAATTTATTATAACCATTTATGAATTAATTGAAATTAATTCAGCGTAAAAATTTTCCTTAACAGATACCGACGAGGAATAAAAACAATACTTTCTGTGGGACATGGGAGAGGGAGGGAAATTCGATTGAAAAGAATGTTTCTTTTTTGTAGGAGCCTTACGCAAAAAAAGCTTCGGGACATCTGTTTTAAATTATTCAAGGCGAAAAAGCAAGAAAGTTAGATTAAATGAATAAATGGTTAGCTCTATGCCACTTGGCGATAAAAATGGCTTATACAAATTTTTTGTTCTCTTTTCGAGGACGAGAAGTCGAATTTTCTTTCGTTTCTCAAGACAGTCTAATCTAAAACACCGCCTATTCGATCCTTTATAATTGACTAAATAAACGAAGGTAATCCATTTAAAATCACATCATAATATTGTGCCAAAAAAGCACTATAAAAGTATAAGAAGATCACAAAAATGATTTAATGATTTAAAATTTTAGATTAAAATGGTTTCTATTAATTTCGTTACTAGATATGGCATCGGATCGAGAGGCTTAGAAAGTCTAGTTGAGTTGGCGTAACTCTCGACTATGCGAGCTATTAGAAGAACTGCTAATTTAACTTACGAGATTCTCTAGTTTCATCGGCCATCGACGAAGTTGTCGTAGTTTGCATAACTGGAATTTTTATTTTTATCTTAATAATCTTTTCTGATCTATAGAAAAGAATTATTCTTATTAAGGTTCACATACGTTAGAACATAGTATAATGTAATGGCAACTTTTGAGTTTCAGGACTGAATAAAATCGTTTAAAATCATATTAAAGAAAAAATTTCGAGAAAACCTGAATATTGACATCGGTCACCATGGAATAAATCTAATAAACAAAGGCATGTATGCACTGTTGGATTATCCACTAAATATGCACAGAAACCTCCATTTAAGCAATGAATTCGACAGTCTGATTGAGGATCGACAAAAGCTTTACGCTGACTTTGAACTAACGGAACAATATAGAAAAACAATATCAATGGATGCATCTGAAATTGATTAAATTCATCGACTAATTGAAATGTTGAAGCACCATTCAAATATCGGATTTCGTATCCATATTTACACAAATATAAATATACGCATAATTTGGCCATAAACATGATTAGACTTAATAAACTGAGAAGGTACGATTTACAACGATAGAATTTTAATATTGGATTTGAAACTGGTCACATTATTTAACAATAAATTATCAGTTTTAGATTGGAATTCTTACCCTACTCACCATTGGTTTGGCTCGTCCCAGTGACAACTGGCGAATAGAAATAGGCCTTTTCGCCAGAGAGCCATGTGAAAATGGATGCGTTCATAACACCACTCTTGGCCTACTAATAAAAGAAAATAAATAAAATATTCTTTCACACTTAGAACGAATGATAACGATGAAGAAAAAAATTAAAATCCACGAGTTTATAATCAAATTTTTCAATAATTCAGTACAAAAATCGAATGATATTTTAATAGAAATAAATAAATATTCGTAAAGTTCTATTTTACCTAAATATTAAAAAAATAAAATACAAAAAATGAATATAAGCGAGAGAAACAAAAACATTAAATAAATAAAAGTTAAATAAAAATAAATAAAAATAAAATATTATGTAAAATATTAAATAAAAGTTTTAACAAAAAAATTACGATTTTTGACGAAGAAAGATAAAGCGATGTTTATGGCAAATGCCATTCAATCTGCTGTGCTTTTTGAATGGTGATAATTGATTAATAAATGTTATATAAATATATGAAAAAAAGATAATCAATTTTGGATAATAAATCTTATGATTGTTATATATAAATAACAGATTAAAAAAAAATTTCTTTTTTCTCTTTGCTTTTTTTTTTCTTTCAAGCTTTCTATTTTGATAAGTTCATGAAATATCAAAATCTACCTACGGCGAGATCTTGGCCATAGTTGTGCCAGGATTTTTATATATGTTTGAAGCCAGGCAATAACAATCCACATCCCACTCAAATATCATGCGGATATCGCTTACTTGAAGCTTTCCTAATTCTTAATCCAGAACAATGACTGATTCATATGTTCGAATAAGAGCTACTGGCAGTGAGTAACTCAAGTAGAAATGGATCATGACTACCATATTCGAAAAGACACGACCAGCTCTAATCGCATGGGATTCTTTTAATGACCGATCAGTCTACGCTCGTTTTAAAGGTAAGTTTTGCAACATCTCAATCACTAATGTTATGGTTTCATTGCCTATGCTTTGAGTGGATAATATGTATAAGAATAAATTCTACACCGAGTTTAATATGCTGGCAGTATCTCATCTAAAAAGCGACCTAATTTTGACCGAGAGACCGGAATGCACGCATAGCCTGTGAGAATATCTCTTTATCTTCTGTGGCCCGCAAATAAGGAAAAAATCGATATGGGAATGATTTTACTTTTAATATGGAGATAGGAGCTCCAGTTGGTGATCATCGAAAACTGTCGGCGAGTGGAATGGTCTGAGATAAGGATATAAATCCTGTTAAGACTATCAAAGATTGTCTCATACAACAGAGATTTCCTTGAATCTAATCTTAATGGGACGATGGGCCATCCAGCATCCCAAACATGACTGGAACACATTTAGAGCAGTACGATTGCAACTGCCAACCACCAACCGAGCACGAGACAATCTCTATAATTCACAAATCTAAGCCTAACAAAACCGCTGGAAATGGACTGCTAGGTAAAATCTTCAAATGTTACCCTTCACACTTGCAGAGATATTCATTGGTGTGGGAGAACAAATGCCACTAATTTCGAAGGTAAAAAGAATTCATTGCGACAATTATTGAGCAATCATTTTATTAGATGTTTCTAGGAAGGTTTTTGCGCTTCTTCTACTGAATAAATTCATGCATGCGTGATGCGTTATAAACCGAATTTAAGCTTTCCTGATCAAATTTCCATTCGCTGGTGAAAACTGGCATTTTAAGTGCCGATAATACTGGTACTTTTTATCGATTTTATTGATTTTGCTATTGCTTTTGATTCGATCAACCGCTGATAAACACAAGGAACTGAAGACGGTAGAGCACAAGTCATATAAGTCAAAGCAATTGTGTACCAGAGAATTGTGTTCGTCTTATCAAACACTTTATAGGCGTAAGGCAGCACTTTATAGGCAGGTGTATATGTGTGTAGGTGTTTGTGCAAGGGGAAATAACATACGTTTTTGAAATATGTGCCTTTTTGCATCAAGGCTGCTCTCTCTCCTTTTATAATTATCAAAAGACATCATCAGCGTATTCAAGTTACGCCACAGGAAAAGTTATGGACATCGCTTGCTGGCACTTAGGAAGCGTATAAATATTAGTCCAGAACTTAATATCACGAAGCTTGAATTTGCTGATGATGTTGTCTTTTTCGATAATGAACACAAGAAACTTTAACAGACTCTAGACCATTATAGCAGTGAAAATTGGTCATCAAACCAATAAATAAGATGAACGCCTTAAATACCATGCTAATAATATCGCAATTAAATAAATGATCTAGAGTCTGTTAAAGTCGATGAATTGTTGAATTTTAGCTATCTTGGGTCCACTCACCTAATGACGAAGCGATGAAAATTTAGCTTGGATAGTTGCAACCAGAAGTACCTTTAATCTGGATCTCTAGAATCACACTGAAATCGCCCTCAGAACAAAGGATCGTATCTATTTAGACCGCATCTATACGCATAGCTGCAGAATTTGGCCAGTGAGAGCGGAAGATATCAGGAAGTCATCTTTGATTCTGCTTTTGACCATTATTGCCTAGGATACAACATATATACCCTGCTAGAAGAACGAAGTTTCACATATTTGCTTCCATATGTATTAAGAATATGAAAAAATTACAAAAAGACCATTCTCGTCATATACTCAATTTATTTGCTAAATCGTCTGGTAGATAGTAGCAAAAGCATAAACAATGAAGATGCGAGGATTTTGAAGGATTTTGAACCAATAGGCAATATACAACCAATGTCCATCAATATATCGCCTTAGCCACTGGAGAAAAGAGTAACTTCAATTCTTTATTTATTCTCAAGATAAGCATCGGATTGTGCGGCTTAGAGGCATCTTTCTCTCGTCATCAGTGGAGCGAGCCAAAGTAACAGTGGCGTGAACTACTAGAAGATAAATGTGTACACAATAAATAATGCCTTACGGTTTAATAAAAGCAAGTGGTCAACCTTTTCTGGTTTGCTGGCTGGTACACTTGCTTTTCATCACGATACCACTATATATACGTTCGCTTTGCGATTTAATATTTTAATAATATTCGAACTTTTTTATGATTGCATATTGCCAAATTATGCATGTTTTTGTTCCTTTTTCTTTTGGTCAGTGAGAATGCAAGTTTAATCGTTGGGTCGGTCCTTAATCCGTCACATAATAAATTTGATTATAGAGAAAAGTGGCATTGGATCAAGCCAATATTAAAATGGACCAACAGAAATTTCACATCGCATGTGTAAAAGAGTAGGCATACTGGCAAACGATTTACTGCTTTTTTATTGCTTCAAATGAATTTCACAGCGGTCTTAAAACACATGTCAATCATTACTACTATTAAGGCTTTTTGGCAATGAGATTTATGGATTTCTCTCAAATGTTGTCAGATAAATTCTTCCCTTCCGACATAGCGTACCATTACTAGTTTAGTTGGTTCTATTCTCGAGCCATTACTTAACTGGGCACTTTTTATGATGGAGAATTACCATGCGTTATAATCCTAGCGTTATGATTGGTAGCGAGTGCTTCTTGCTCATTTCACCAAGATATCTTCAGATTCTTCCTCCAGCAGGAGTAAACCTATCATTAATAAATCTCAGTAATGCTGAGGGTTCACGCATTTCTTTTTCCTAATTGCTCCCTGACAAAAAATTCTTATTCATCATCGTGCTAATTAATGGAGATAACCAGAAATGATGAATTTTTTACTCACATTATAAATATTTATATTAATAATGAATCCAAAATTCCGACAAGAGGAAACTAAACACGCTACTCGGCCTCTCATAAAATACTAGAAAAAATTGAATGGTGGAATAATAAAAATATAATCATATCAATAAATATCTTTTTTTAAATAAAATAATCCGATTAGAACACATTTACTGGAGAATATTTGGTAAAGAGTGCTTTAGCAAAAAAAATACTCTTATAGACCGAATGGAGGTCGAAAGAAAAAATTTTTCAAAACTTTCTTATAGAATTTTGACTTTATGTATAATTTTGTCCTTGCTGCTTACTATTTTCTATTTAGTGAAGGTCGAAGTCAACTTTTAAATTACTTTAATGGACATTTGATTAAAAATAAGGCTTATGCTAATTCTTCGTCAAAAAAACTACTTTTAAAGCAATTGGAGAGCTTTTGTTCGCTCTTCCGTACTATTCTTCACTAATAGTGATTTTTTACTTTCCGAAGGTCGCACTTAACCTTTAAATTACTTGTGAACTTTAACTGATGCTTGGATTAAACAATAAGATGGTGCTCCCTGGATTAAGTTGATTTTTTTAAGATGGACTTGTACGCACATAATGGCTCAGTGGGTTGTTGATTTGGAATGCCGATGTTGAGTTTCTACTCTCGGCGGGAACAAACTTGTCCAAAAACCCGGAAACCCGGATAATGTCGGCGACTCGGTCTCTTCTACCGCCAAGGAACCCCTGACATATTTGGCTAGTCCGACAAGCGGAGCGAGTCCAGCCAATGGTGAGGTCTTTTAAAAAACAAGTCTTTATGCATTTTTTATTTTAAGTAAGCCAATTTTAAAAAATATGGTATTGAGAGGAGCTGTTCTTAATGTAATATATAAGGTGATGCGATTTAATTTGATTGCTAAATATCGAAAGTTTTCTCAGAGACATAATTATTTTCTTTTTTATCGAAAATATTTTTTCGTTATTCATTACAATTTTTCCACGTCTTACTAAGATTAACATTTTTTATGTCAAATAGCAATTCTTAAATCATTTACACCCACCTTTTTATTTGAATATGCTAGATTATAGAACTAACAAATAAAAATCAAACCTTAGATGGATGTTTCCATTCTCCTTCTTTTGAAAGATCGCTCCATTATTGACTAAGATGGTTGTGTTTGCTATAAGTATAACGCATTTCTAAGCCGCCCGGCCCAATGTCATCATACCTGCAAGTAACAGCGGCTACTTATTTTTAAGCCGCCTAAGCCTATATATCGATGGGCTGCTCACACGTTCAAAACCTCAATTCTAGCTATATCAATTCCAATTTTAAATGATGCCATCTCCTCGCTTTTGATGTCATCGATCAGTTTTTAGCAGAACGAGGTTTGCGTGAATTCCTGTGATGACGACGAACGACACAGTATAATGGTCAAATACTCGGAAATTTTCAGTCTTATTATTCAGTCATAAATTTTAACAATTTATTCGCTATATTATTCAATTACATTATTCAATGATAGGTCGTCAGCACCACTCGTTTTTTTTGTTGCAATTTGCTCGGACTTTGCAACAAATAAGATTGCAAGTCACTCTTGCAAATTGGTATTTACAGTTTCATTTATTTAACATTATAGATTTAAAAATCATAAATAATTCTGCTGCAAGTTAAGCCAAATTATGGAAAAAAACATAAAATTTCGAAGATTGGAAAAATTTATCTATAATGTTATGTAAAACATTCCACTAGTTCGATTGCAGTCAAATTTAAAGTTTTTCAGTTTTTAGCCATGAATTAATTTTTATTCATTGCTACTCTTGTGCGATTCACACAACCTTCGATCTGTTTAATGCGAATCTGCATTCATTTGAGCTGAACAGATGAAAGATATCAAAAATCAAAGGGTTTTTTTGGCTTTTATATTTAACAGTCGAAACTGAAACGTGTGATTTAGGAGAGAAATTGATCATCCAAACGAAAAAAAAAAAATTAGTAAATCTGTCTTGCATTGAAACAAAGTATCTGTTCTAATAAATGTAATAATTCATTCAGGTGCAATTTAGATAGATAGGAAAAAATTATATACAATTAAATTTATAATCACTGCTTTTCCATGAAGGACGAGTGAGTTTCATCCATTGGGCGTCGGTGGTTCAATGGCAAGATATTTGCCACCTGGAATCGAAGCTTAAATTCGAGTGCAGCCCACGCTTCGTTAGGCGGCATTGTCGCCTAACGAAGAAAAAAAGGAAAGTAGAATGTAGTATTCAGTAGGTTGTTGTTCATTCGAAGACCGACGCTATTCTACTCGCGGCAGAAATAGATCTGTCCGAAAACCCGATGATGTCGGCGACTATTGTGCATTTTCATCGCCGAAGGATTCCCTGATATAATTGTTCAGGCTGATAAGCCAGTGGAGTTTAACCAACAATGGTGAATGATCTTAAAATCCACTCACCCATTACGCGATTTTTACTTTCATCAACATTTATGAGAATTTTATGAGAATAACATCCTTTTAAGAAGATGGAACGATCTGAAAATACTGTAAAATCCTTTAGGAAATGAAGTAAAACGAAACGAATAAAATTGCTAAAAAAATATTTAAAAGTATAGAGCAATGAAGGAGCAAATCCACAAAAAAATTAGTCTTTGATAAACCGCTTTTATTCATATTATTTATCTTCAGTGCCAATCATTGTGCTTTAATAAAGCCTTTTAATCCTGAATTTAAGCTTCATCATTCAATTTGTCGTTCTCAATCATAAATACCGGAAAGAGAATAATTAATTTAAAAATTTTTCAGATTTTAAAGCCAATATTAAGAAAAAAGTCGCAGGACTTTATCTCGTTGAGGTTTTATTTTGCATTGCACTATTTAATTATAACTTAAAAACATTCAGAAGTTAAATCTAATTTATTTTCTAAATTGGTACTGATTATGGTGTGTCTATGGCTCAGTGACAAGACAATTGCTACCGGGGATTGAAACTTAAACTCGGATCCAGCCACGCTTTGTTAGGAAAAGCAAAGGAGAATAGAATTACTCAGTGGATTGCTTCTCAATTCGCTGATGGTGCGGTTCTCGATAGTAATAAACCTGTCTAAAAGTTTGCGGGTGGTACTGACGGCTCACCGCACTTCTATCGCCAAATGACTCCCTTCCATATCAGTCTAGTACGATAAGCTGCAAGAACGAATCTGACCAACAATGATGAATGTTCTTAAAGCACATAGATTGCCAACGCTTTATAAGCGAATGATGAATTTGTATAAATTTAGCCACGAAGCATTAATTAAATTGGTTGAAATTCTCATGTTTATATGATTATATATATATATATATGATTAGATTAGAATGTGCATCAAATGTTGTTTAACAGCAGCGATGGGCTGAATTTTAAGAATAAATAAAGTTAAAATCGATATATTTAATATGAAAATGTGAAAAAATAAGAAGTCTGCGTGGTATATCTGGATTTCTCCTCTTTTGAAAGAGTTTCACTTCATGAAAATGATAATCCGAAAAATTTAGTTTAAATTTAGTTTAGTTCATAATTTATAATCATTGTTTTCCTATGAGTTTTAGAAAAATGAATCAGCAATACAAAAATGTTAAAGATAAAAATTAAGAATATTATAGCAAAATAATCTGTCAAAACATTTAGTTAAACAACGATTGAATTGGACTGAAACGGATAAAGAAGAGGAAAAATGGAGAAAAAATATTAGAAAGTTACTAGGAACCAAACGAAATTTGGGTGCAAGGAATTTTTACCAAAATAAAAATTAACAGGCAAACAAATTAACAAATTAACAGCCAAAATTTATAAAATTGAATTAAGGAAAGGCAAGAAGAAAGAAAAAACATGAGGGTCAAATTTAGATTCAAAGCCAATGTCTTATGAATGTAATAATGGCATATGGTTGCGAATAGATTTTGTTTCTCAATGCTCATTGCGAACACATAAAATAACAACTGTTTCTAGGCGGAGTTCAGTATTAACAGGTCATTTGTATTATTAAATAAGCCGGCCACTCTCTCTCAAAAAAAAGGAGAATTTTCCCTTTTACTTATTTCTTGGAAACATGAAATCAGCATATAATTAGCCGTCTGCTTAAATATAAATTATACCATTAAGAAAATTGTACCTCGAATAAATCAAATATTTATATCTGACAAACTGGATTTGTTCACTGAAATACAGTGGTTTTTTATTTTTCATTTATATTTGTTTTTATTTATATTTTTTATTATACTTTATATTTTTATTTATTTATTTTTTTATTTATAGAACTTTTATTTTATTCATACCAAATATTTTTAAAATGAGTTATTCGTTCACATGTGCGATTTTTAAATAATGATTATTTAAACAAATCATCGTGTTTGCGATCTCAAATTTATCAAAATCCTTAGTGTTAAAGATAAAGATAAATGTTATAGAAGACTGCCCAATTATTTCGTTAATCATTTCTTTTCTATTCTTCTGGATATTAGGAAATTTATTTATCCCATTAAAATGAATATGGATGTTCGCTTTCTCCAGTCGTTTTCGGCCAATATCAATGATAATAATTCAAATCGAAGATAATATGCTAAAATGATAAGCAATATTGGCAGTCATGCATCGAACACGAAAAAAATAAAGATTAATGGAGGAAAAACTCTTTCCGTGAGCCACTCAACCACTCAATAATCCTGCACACCTTGAGAAATTCTTATTCTTTCGAAATATTATTTATATCAATTAATATCATACCATATTCTAATTGCAAATTAATTCACTATTATTTAATATTTAATATCTATATCTATATCTATATATATACATATACATATATATTATTATATTATATATAATATTATAGATTATATTAACAAATGACAAATTACTGCGTTTTGGAATGACCAACGTAAATCAATGAATGTATCGATAATCGATGATTTATACAAGTTTTTAAAATAAATTTTTTATTGCAAATTGTCCAGTAGATTCATATTCATGAGCATTACTTGCTAATGGTTATCGCTTTATACCACATAATTATAACAAATAATGTTAGAAACGATTGTTATAAACGATCGTTATCACACCGTGAGACATTACGTCGTGAAAATGAACCAAAATGTTTTTGGTAATCTCTCTCAATTAAAATAATTTATGGTTAGCGAGCGTTTCAACCTTTCTCATAATTTTTGCATATATATATGGGGATATCTTTCTGAAATCTTCGAATTCCGCTCGAATTTAATTTTCAAATTAATTTTAAATTTAAACTTAAATTTGGACTCCAACCTTCAAATAACTCTAAATTTTTATCTTCCACTATCAAAGTCTATAATTTTTTTGCGCACCTTTTTGTATTTATTTGCTAATTTATAGAAATGCATCATAAAAATTGAAAATCAATGAGCGATAAGATGCTTGCACTTCATGATATATAAAATGTCTTAATTCATATATTTTTTGATAAACGGTGCTTAAGGCCAAATTTCTGCTAATATTACGATAAATTAAAACAATATATTTTTTTGTCGTGCCAAGCATCAATTCCAAATAATAAATTAGCAAGCTATTAATATTATGGTTATATTTATTAATATTTAGGCGATGATTGTTGTATTTTTTTCTAAACTATCACAGTTAATAAAATGTTACACATTATTCTTGATGAACATTATTCTTGGTTTGTATATAGTTTCTGGATGGCTTTTCGTTCTTAACTAAAACTGCTCGTCCTAAAACTCAATTTTCTTTCCAGCTCGGTTCCCATTCCGACTAAAATAATTAAAAAATCTGAATGGATGCTAACAATCTATCTCTACTTTTATCCAAGTGACCCTCTAGCTAATCCCATTAGCAACTAATGGAGCAGCTAATGGCTAGAAACAATTGGCCATTAAGATCCAAAGCACATGAAAAATAAAAATCAGTTATTTGAAATATGCTTCAAATGATTTTGTCAATTTGTTATTCATTTAACGATTAGCAATTTAAGCTTTTCGATAATTCTATAAATGGATCAAATTTGAAAATGAAATAGTTACATGAATCTGTTCATTTTTCGGCTTTCGGAAAAAATGGCCATGGATGCAGTTGAATGAGATCTATACTTTTCGCAAGCATTAAGGTTGTACTTCAGGTAAGATTGCTTTAGATAGATTGATGTTATAAACATTGCCAAATTTAGTAACGATTTTACTCAGTGCAGGAAAAAAATATTTTAAACAAATATTGGAGCAAAATCTCTGCAAAGATAAGAATGATAAAATTTGAGATCTTAAAATAATCTTATACAATATTTCAATTATCACATTTGTTAACAGAATGAGTGGTGACGATCTACCTGTTCTTCTAACCACACAAGCAGGTCCTTGATAAGTCTCTGATAACTTTGACACCGTAATAGTCAATGTAGCGGACTTTTCATAGTGCGTAGTACTTATTTCCAGAAAAAAATCAAGAAAATATCATAAATAATGGTAATTTGGTTTTTCAATTATCATTTTCCTATTTGTTGATATATGCCTTTGGAACATTATTCCCTTACGGTTTCCTAATTAATTATAATTAAAAATAAAATAATTAAAATAGTTATAAAATTCGATTCATTAAAATTATCGCATATAATTATTATATTTTATGCTATTATAATTATATTTATTATTCACAAGATCTAAGATATTAACAATAAGCAAAAGTTATATATATGATGTATAGATATAAGAACCATTTGGTCAAAAAAATTCCTCATCGGATTTTTCAACATTTTAAATTGATAATTATTCGTACCTGAGTCAGACGCCAAAACATACTGCTCGACATTCTAAATAACAACTATTCTGCTAATAAAATTAATCTGATCTAAATGATTCTGATAAGCGCATGGACAATAAATTTCAAATATATAAATATGGAAATAATTACGAGTTCTGAATGTATTTTTATTTGTTTTTGATATAAAATTAATTAATTTCGATTAAACAGAAAACTTCAATTAAAACATATGAGTGATAGTGCGATAAATTGTTCGAATAAATTGCAAATGAAATAAAATTTTATAAATTCACTTCATAAGTTTGAAAATTTGCAAAAAATGGAAAATTTCGATGATTAGAAGTCTTTTCTTTTTTACACAACTCCATCATTTCTGGCTTGGTTAGTTCCAATATTAAATCGAGAATCCTTTGCCAGAGAGTCATTTGAGGATAAAGGATTTGTAGGTGAATCTACAGCGTGCCATTTCTTTTTCTTTTTCTTTCTTTTAAACTTTTTGAAAATCTATCCTTGTTCACTGCAAATTATTTCGCCTAAAATGGTAATAAAAAACCATCCAGTAGAGAAAGAAAACTCACTGCCTGATCTTTCTATTATAAATGATAACTAAACAAATTCGAAATGATAAGGGTAATTGAAATTTACAAAAAATAATGAGTTAAAGCGAAAATTATGGCGATAGGCAGCGGCGATTTGTAAGAAATTTTTCACGAATAAATTTGAGTGAATACACATAAAGCTTTTGTTAAATCTTTAATCAATAAAAATCTTTTGGTTCTATGTTATCAGTCGGTTACTTTAACGATTTAACGATCAAATTTCACGTATAAAAGTTTTCCGTTAGCGAACTGGCATGTGAATATACGAAAAAAAATAATCTGGTGAACACGTTTTTAATGATAATTTCTAATGATAATTTTTTTATTGCTAATTATTATTATTATTAGAACATTTAAAGAATTTTGTAATGATTATTATATGGGTGAACAGAAAGTTTTCTTTTAAAAAGCAATCACAATTGCTCTTTCATTTTTTTAAAAAAAAGTGAATTCTATATTTTAAAGTTTAAAGTGTTGCTGAATAAATTTCAGTGCAATAAGATGAAAGGAAAAATCTGATATGATCTGTGGGATTTTCGTTAAAAAACTTGTAAAAAATCGTTTGCAAATAAAAAATAAATTTGGCAAAAATAAAAAGAGAATAAAATTTGTTAATTTTGCTGTAAAGAAGGTTTAAGGATGTTTATTACTAATCTTATAGCAAAAGAAGACAAATGGCGACCACTGGTCAGAGTCCTAACATATGTTCCTAAAAAATATGATCAATCGATTTATAGCCCGTGCCTTTCCTTTCACTCGTTCTACTATAAATTACAACAAACATAGAGGATTGCCTATAATTTACTACATTTTAATTTATTAAATGATGTTAATTCGCATCATTAATCTTTTTGCTAAAATATGAACTTTATTAAAATTTTATCAAAGCCTTAAATACATCTATCAAGGCAAACGGAAGGGATAGTTAATTGAACAATGACTGATGTTAAAAAGGGTTCGAGTTTTTCTCCCGACAGGAATAAATCTTATCACTTAAAAAAGCGCTGATGATCCACTTATACTATGTAAAGTGATTCCCCAGAAAAAACTTCTAATAATAGCTAGAATTAACCTGGAGAGAAATGGTGAGCGTTAACCTCTTTCTTACTTATTTGTCCTATAACAACAAATGAAAATGATGGTTGCGGGATGATAGAAGACCAAGCCGAACAAAGTTTTACACTTATAGGACGCGTATACAATCTTCTAATAGCTTTCACCATCAATGGTTAAGCTGGCTCCACTGACTAAGATGTGTATAAGTACGCGATCGATGGCATCATAAAGTAATAAAAGCCACTCTTTTTTCCATCGTCTAAGTCCATATAATCAAATTTTTTCTGACCGTGTGAGTCAAGGTCTTGATTGGTCCACCTCGCTTTTGACGCAAAACGGAGTTTAGAAAGTAACGAAAATGCATCAACTCCTATGGTGGACGACGGAGAACGAAGGCGACGCTCTGTGATAACATTTTTAATACAGGTGGTATTTAAGCGAAGGTGGATATACAATCATGTGTGATTTTATTTGCTCGGCAGATCCGTAAAATGTATCATGAGTGGTCAAAGACAGATTACTTCTTAATATCTTCCACTCTCATTGGTCATGTTATCACAGAGCGTTACCTCAGAACCATATAGCAAGATCGAACAGATCACGGATATATAGATGCGAACTTTCGTTTTTATGGTGATTTCATGACGACTCCATAAAGGTTTCGTCAACCGGAAGAATTCATTTCTAGCTGCCGTGATCCTGGTTGTAATATCTTTTGTCTGGCCATTCGGTAATAAAGTAGGCCCAAGATATTTAAAATCAGGCATTTCCTTAACCGGCAATGAATTTATAAAAAGAGGCATTCAGTTTCACATAAGACGAAAAGACTATCGTTGACTTGCACATAAGACGAAAAGACTATCGTTTTATTTGCATTGATCCTGAATCCGATTCTCGCTACAGTTGTTGACACATTTTAACATTATTTGCATTTCATCATAACTGTCAGCAAAAACGGCAACATCATCAGCGTATTCAAGATCTATGATACGATGCTCTGGACTGACCTGGACACCTCTTGAGGGCCGACAAGCAGTGTCCATTACCCAGTCTATCGCATAGTTGAATACTGTAGGGGAAAGGACGTATCCCTAACGGACACTAGTTCTTATTTCGAAAGAGCCTGTGAGCTCCCATATACATAGACTTGTGCCGACGTAGCGCATAAAATGTCTTTATGAGTCGAATGATTTTCAAAGGCAGCCGCAAAGTCGATGAAACATGTGACAATGGGTTACAAATATCTGAAGCGATGTTCCAATACTCTTCTCAACGTAAATATCTGGTCAGCAAAAACGCGCCCTGATCTTAAACCAGCTTAATTAGGGCGCATCCTGCTGTCCCGCACTTCCATAAGTCTGTTGAATAGCAGGGATGTAAAAATTTTTATTGAGACGTCTAATAGGCTGATTCCTCGATAATTATCGCAGTATGTCCTTATCACCTTTCTTGAGAATTGGGAACATGGGAATTGCTTTGCTCCAATCATCTGGTAATATTTCTTTGTTCCATAGAGAATATATATTTGCGTTATGAAGGACGATGGACAACATTTGAAAAGCTCAGTTCGAAGATCATCTTCTCTTAGAATCATATTGGCCTTAAGTTTATGGATAATGGAAATGGAAGTTTATGGAAATGGAAGTTTATGGATATGGATTATTTTTTTCTATTGGAGACTCGCAATTGCAAGCGCTTCGGCAAACGTATTAGCTATATCAGGGGAAACAGATGGCGCTTCATGGTTAAGTTTGGTCTTAAAGAATTCTTTCCATGTTATGAGGGCCTTAATACTGTTGATCGGCACACCATTGCTGTACCTTTTTACTGATCGTTCTCCGAGTTATAGTTGCTTTATGAAGAACGCGGAATAATTTCATGTTATCGCTTCCGTCTCCATTCTTAAGACCATGTCACCCCAATAGTGATTTCTGTCCCGCCTTGTTGCTTTCATTACAAATCTTCGAAGCATCCAGTAGTCAGGATCACCTGAAATTCATGCTTTGGCAGCTTTCTCAGAACAATTGCTTCCGATACTCAACTAGCGCACTTCCTACTAATGTGCCCCTAGCATTAAAGTGTCTGACTTTCGAAGATATTTCTTTAGTTTCGATCAGTATTCATTTGCCGTTCCAGAAAAATCATTGATATTTGTATCGCTGAGATGCTTCAATAATTCAGTTTGAAATACCGCCCCTCACTCACCGCCCCTGAATTTTTTAGTTTGAGATAGTTTAAGGATCTTTGGGGATGCTGTTTTCTGCGACTTGTCAATTTTTCAATTTTATGCGGATCTTGGCTCTAACCATAACATGATCAGATTATCCATGAAGATTGCCCGTCGCGGTAGGAACGACTATCTAGTACGGAACCTATTCCAACGGTGACTGACTAAAATATAATCAATCTGGTTGAAAAGTGTTGGTTATCTGGGGAATTCCACGTAACTAGATATTTTCAACGATGACGGAAGCAAGTATTAGTAATACAAGTTCATGTTCTTCGGCATAACGAGGAAGGCGTTTCCCATTGGCGCGCTGGTCTCCGATGCCATATTTGCCAATTGTCGAGGTCATCACAGCGGCATTGTGACCTATGCGTGCATACCAGTCTTCCCCGACTATGACTATGTTATGTTTTGGTAGAGATTTTGTTAGCAGTTGAAGTTCCGCATAGAACTTGTCCTTATCATTATCATCTGCCGACAGAGTTGGAGCATAGACACTGATGACCGAGATATTTGCAGAACTTACCCTTAAAGTGGGCATAGGCCATATGGTCGTTTATCGGTTTCCACTCAATCAAAGCGGAATGGGCTTTTTCAGATATGACAATCGCCACGCCATTTCGCCCCGAGTTATCCGAAGCACCACAGTGATATAGCCAGCATCTCTGCTCTGAACCAGGATTAATAATTTCTCGAGACCGAAAGTGAGGAAGACGGATCTCTGACAAGCAAGCGATATCCACACGATACTTAGACAGGGTGTGGACAGTGATCGCTTGGCTTGCAACGTCCACAAGCGCTCTGACGTTTCATGCTGATACGGCTAATACCTCGCCGAGCGTGTAGAAGGCTGTTTCCTTTGATAGGTTTCGAGCAATTACCCTGGCTTGCGAGCACATTTTATTTATCAACCTTAGGATCACTTTAAGCCCGGACTCATATACTCATACTCATCGCATGTACCATCGAGATAGGAGTATCATGTGCGGACGCCGTATCAAAAACATCTGGCCCTTTCACCATAGATTTACTTGGGGATAGAGCTATAGGTGGATCCGCAGCAACCACCCGGATTTTTGATATGATAGGTTTACTCGTGTCAAAGACAAAGAGTTTTTCGAAGATAGGTATTTTATATTTTATATTATTATTAATTTTATATACATTATATATGTATATATATATATATATATTTATTACAATTCTTTGTTTTTTTTAGGGAAAAGAAAAAAGAGGAAAAAGAAAGTAAAAAAGACTTAGCTCGAAATTTATTGAAAGTTCTAGAAAATATTCCAAAAAAATAGAATGATCACAATGGTTGAGAGCATATAATTTCATATAAAATTAATTTCATATGAAGTTGAGTTGAGCACATAAAGTTGATTTCATTTAATTCGATCGAACTGAGAATTAAGCCAAAAAATTGCAAACTTTTCCTAAAATCTGATTGCATGGAAAGAAATTATTGCATCTAAATTATTGCAATCGTAAATAACTGGAAACTGTAGCTTTTTTAATATCTTGGACGACAATTCCATGCTGTTGAAAGTTAATTTTTTTAATTTTTTAATTTTTTTTTCATAAAATTTCAGACTTGACTTTGGTCTACGGTATTTTTTACAACCTTCAAATTTGGCTTTCGGCGACGATTAAGCCCTCATCTGATTTGCTAAGTATAGAAATAGTGTGACAAGATTCGGAATGGTTATAAAAGGATATTGGCGGGATGTGAGGAGGTATCAAAAAGAACGGTTTTACCCGTCCACAGTACAAGCTTTGTATTAATAATATAATAGAAAGAATCTAACCGTTGTTCAAAACTTATTTCTAAAGTTATTTAAAATTTGAAAATCTGAACAACTACCGCGCAATTAGATTAGATATGAAGGAGCGTTATTTCTGGGTCATATTTGGAGTAAACCTAAAATTAAAATTGTTATTGCCAGCCACCGACTGGTACTTCCATCACCAAATAATGCGCTTATGCAAATCAGCCAAGTCAGCTAACCCTAAAATGATGAATGCTCTTAAAAGAAGAAGAAGATGCTTAATTACTCGTTAACTAATCAGAACACAATTACAGCCGAGGCCACAGCCCAGCCTATAAGGGAAAATGAGCCGCAGCCGCACATCAGTTCCCGCTGCCACCGCTCCGAACATATTGCCATTGCTCGTCGGAAAAGCGGCCCTTTGTTTTACCTATTTTATTCCATTCTTCTCAAACCTTAAAATATCAATTTTTATTCCGTTTTAGCACAAAAATTAATAAATTAGCAACCAATAATGGACAATGGAAACCAAAAATTCAAAAATCAAATTCAAAATCAAAAAAGTGAAATAAAATAATAAAAATTAATAGCAGTAGTGATAAAACGGAAAAAGGGGCCGTGGCTGCGTTTCTCTAGGCACGAATGAGATTTGCTGACTACTCTTTTGTTTAATTCCGTTATCGGCGCGGTTGTCACGGTCATTGGTTGGATAGATTTGCTGTGTTGCTTAATATTCCTTTCTTAGTGACATTCATTTCAAATCGGAATCTCTTAGCAGCCCGCATCATTGGTTTGGCTCGCTCCACTGGCAATCGGAGGAAAAGCCTTCTGACCCGATGCCATTGCTGAAAATAGTTCCGTTGTTCACGTGCGAGCCCAAGCTCATGTCTATTTCATCGGGCTAGAATTAACGTGGACACATCAAAATATGTACACGTCCGTTTCGCAGTAGAGTCACTTAGAGCAGAAATGCAGATCGGTTCGCAACAGCGCGCGGTTTTTAAATATTTTTATATGCTTTTTGATTCGTTTCGATAATTTTCCGCAGTTCGCCTCACTTTTACTTCCCTTTTGAATCTTATGAACATCCACTTCTTTTATTTTCCCACTCGTGGCTATGTTTCTTTATAGTGGACGGTTTTTATGAACCAAATATTATTTGTATTATGTCTCGACTATCCTTTCATTTTTTAGTTCTACAATCCTGTAAAATTCGTTTTAGACGACTTAATTTGAAATATTTAAAATGTCTGAGAAGCCACAGAAGAAGATTATTCTTCGATCTTCTGATCAAGAGCAGTTCGAAGTTGATCGTGATGTTATTAGGCTTTCGAATATGATGAACACTATGTTAATAGGTATTTCGTTTCTATTTCTATTTATTATTAAATTTTAATATAGAAATCTATTAGAAGAAATAATTTATAATTAACAGTTACGAATCTCTTTTCGTTTCTGCTATAAATTCTAGCTTTATAATTCATATCATTTTTTTACTAGAAATCTGATTTATATTACGTGAGAGGAAAAGTTTCATAGAACTGTTCGATGGGCAAGTTTTATAGATTTGGGAATGGACAACGATGATGTAGATCAAAATATTCTATCTGCTGATCCGATTCCACTGGATACAATCAGTGGTTCGATTTTGAGAAAAGTCAGTTATTTTTTCGTGTTTTCTATCTGCTTTTGCCTTAAAATTATTTAAATATTTTATTTCAAAAATATGAAAAGCTTCCTTATATAATTAAGAATGATTTAGTTTTAATATTGGATATTGGATATTTGAAAAATATTGCAAAAAAAAATGATTATTTTCCAAAGTTTTTTTGCAAATTTTTTATTTTCATGGAAATTAGAAAAAACTGATAATTTAAATAGTTTTATTTTTTTATTATTGTTAAAAGAAGGTTAAGATTAATTTGTGTATAATTCGCCATTTCTGATTACGCTGGCGGAATTTTTGTTGAGAAATCACAAGGAAACATTAGAAATATTGGATAGCCAGCGTTTTTTACTTTGACAAAGTGAAATCCTTGATTAATACGATAATCTGAGCAATTCCTTTCTTTTAAGTTTGAATATACTGTTATAAAAAGTGTTATAAAAGTGCAGGATCACTTTTTGCGATTTACGATTTTACGATTTACGATTTTTAGGATAGCACCATTTCTATTTTTGCGCAGTCATTTGGTATGCAATTCATTTTCCTATGATTGCATTAGAGAGTGATATAATATTCATGTAATCATGAATAAAATTGAATTTAAAGGCTATTAATTTTATTTTTGAAATGTTCTTTAAATTTCTTTAAATTTGGAGTACTTGCATCTTCAGAATTTTAGTGTATATTTTGATCATCTTAGGTTATCCAATGGTGCCAGTATCATAAGGACGATCCAGAAACACCAGAAGAAATGGATAGTAAAGAAAAGCGCACAGATGACATTCCTCCATGGGATGTTGAATTTCTCAAAGTCGATCAGGGAACTCTATTTGAATTAATTTTGGTAATTTGGTCATTTTTTATTCAGTTGTCATAAATATCCGTTACTGTCTTCAAATTCAATTATTCATTCTCGTTCAAATTTTTGAAATGCTAATCGAAGTCGAATGATTGGATATTTCTTCCTCTATGATTTATTTACCTTATTTGCAAATCGTAATAGTCAAATTTTCCATTAAGGCTGCAAATTTCCTGGATATCAAAGGTTTATTGGATGTGACATGTAAAACTGTTGCGAATATGATCAAAGGGAAATCACCGGAGGAAATCCGACGAACTTTCAATATTAAAAATGATTTTACTCCGGAGGAAGAAGAACAGGTATTTATTTTTGTTGAGAAATCATTATGCTATCCCAGAAATAATTTTTTTCTATGGATATATATATTTTTCAGATTCGAAAAGAAAATGCGTGGTGCGAAGATTGAATATTTTGGGATAGATTCGATGGATCTGATCATTTAAGAATATATATGTAATTTTACTGCACATAAGTTCTATAGTTTTTTTCATTATTTAATCTTTTTAATGAAAGTTTTCTTCAAATATAAAATACTTCAACATTTTACTTATGTATTTTTGAATTTTTTTTGGTCAACTTATGAATATGAACATTCGCATTTTTTTTTGAAATTTTCAAATTTTTTGTGGTTGCAAAATAATTTGCCGATATTCGTTCGTTATATGAAAGTGGCAGTAAAATATTAATATAAAAAATTAAATTTGTGATAAATGTTCATATTTGGAGATGATTTTTTAAAAATATATTAAGGTAGAAATTTTTGAAACAAAATCACAATGAATGAAGTTATTTGGATAACAAATTTTCCCACGAAAAACGAATATTATAAATCAAAGTTTCTAAAAGAGCCAAAAAAATCTTATTAATATAAAATCGCGTGAAACTGAGAAAGAGCTGGACATTAAATTTAATTAATGTTGCGAAGCTGCATTTGTTTTAAAAGATTCGGTGCTTTCCTCGAATATTGGTTGAAAATTTTCCAGCGGATATTTATCACCGTACTGTCTGAGATGCTCACTTAATTCTTCCCGTTGTTTCATCAAATTATTTGTTTGTTCCTAAAAAATTTAAAAATATTTTATATAATAAATAATTTAAAAATTTAAAAAAATAAAATTCAAAACGTTAAATGAATGAAATGAAAAGTTTTAGTTAATGAAAAAATTTACATTCAAAAGTCCTTTAATTTATTTGTGTATTTTGTTATATTACCTTATATACGTCTTCAAACACTTCAAGCGGTTGGGGTTTAAGTATTTTCTCCGCATTTGAAAAAGCATACAATATATTTTCCCTTACCTGAAATAAAATTGAGTTAAAAAAAGGATCAAAGAAGAAGGTATAAAAAAATGAAATTGGAAAAAACCTTTTTCAGCAAATTTTTATCTTCTTCCACATTCCACCAACCTTTGTCGACTAAATATGTCTTAAATCTATTGATAGGATGCTCTTTATCAAGCCAGTATTTGACTTCTTCTGCAGATCTAGAATAAAACAACCTTAAAAATAATGAATACAGAGGGAAAAACTATGATATACGAAAGAAATGATAACATATATTTACCGATAAACCGATGAATCATCAGATGTAGAATGGTGGCCGATTCTATATGTCATGGCTTCAATAATTACTGGGTTATTTTCTATCGCCATTTTTCTTGCTTCTTGAGTAGCATTGTACATAGCGATTAGGTCGTTACCGTCAACTCTGAATAATGAAAGAAATCAGTACGATGAAAAAACGAAAAATTCTTACCATTTTTAAAATATAAATGGAAAATGAATAAAATGAATATTATGAGGGTGATTTATTCAAAAGTAATTGGTGATAGAATGGCTCAGTGCAATGGGTTGTTGCTCAATTCGGAACGCCGATACCAGTGGTGGTGATTCTAAAAAAAACTTACTAATTGGTAATTAATTCTGTATTAATATATTTTTATTATTACCTGATAGTATTTAATCCATAGCCTGGACCTTTACCTGCAATACCGTCACCCGCGTACTGCTCGCTTGTTGGAGTACTGATAGCGTAGCCATTATTTCGGCATAGAAAAATTATCGGACAATTCTATACCGAATAAGGAATTAGAAATAAATCGAACGATGAAAAACAAGCAATGCTTACCAGAGTTGCTGAAAAATTGAATGCAGCATGTGCATCACCTTCTGATGCAGCTCCATCACCAAAATAAACCATAACTACTCGACTATTGTTTGCACTAAATTTTTTCTCCTAATATTTTTTTTATTTATTTGTAATTCTCAAATGAATTTGAAACAATGACCGCAAAAATTTAGTATATTTTTCGCACTAATTATTTCTTATTTATAAAATATTTGACAAATTTTACCGTTTAAAAGCATATGCAGAGCCTACTGCATGAGGCATTTGAGTAGATAATGGCGAAGAAATAGTCATAAAATTGTGTTTTTTTGATCCAAAATGTATAGGCATTTGCTTGCCTTTACCTGAAAATGTAGGGAAAATTTAAATTTAGCAAAATTTAGCTTTTAATAAATTAAAATGCAAAACAGTTACATTTCTCCATAATAGTTAGAAAATTAAATTTTGATTCATCGTTTCACAGTTGAGGCAGATACTTCTATTTTTATTTAATTTCGTAAATATGATTTCAACAGCAGCTTTACCGCATTTATCTTCAGCATTTCCATAGCACTGATTCATGATATCTGGAAGGCTAAAACCGCGCCATATGAGTACACCCGTTTCTCGATATTGAGCGTAAACAAGATCTTCACCTTGCAATGCAGCGGCTGATCCGATTTGACACGCCTGAAAAGCTTGAAAAAAAAATTCTAAATGCGAATATGAATTTGAATTTAAATAGTAAAACAACGGTTTCTTAAAATCTGAATCTCTAAAAATATTTAAAAAGAGAAAATTTTAAAAATGAATCCCTTGATTAGAATTTCTAAAAAACCCCCAAATTCAAAAAAAGACCACGAGATTCACTGGGAAATCGAAAAAAAAACTTCTTCGCCATAGCTTGTCATATAGAAAGAAATTCGGCCTTGCCGCTGCGAATCATATAAAATCCTATCCATTTGATTTAATGTGACCATACTTTTGTACAATTGCAGACTGAAATCCTGCAAAAAAATTTTCGGAATAAAATAAAGAAAAAATCGTGAGGAATGTTAAATCTATAATCAAATTGAAAATTTCGAGCAAGAATAAATATTTTTTTAAAAATATTCTACCTTATCGAAATTCGGATCAAGAGATTTATCGATGAATTTTCCCAGCGAATCCGTTACTCGATAGATAGGCAATGTTGACACTTGTTCCGGTTTTAATATATTCAATCTTTCTGTGAATCCTACCTGAAACTTTCCATCAATTTATCTTTTTAACCAAACCAATAAAAACTTTTTGATGAACAAAAACCAATTAATATTCATGATGATTAAATAAGATCTCCCAAAGCACGATTAAGATTTATTTGTTAACCACCAAATCAAACAATAAAAATCTCATAAATTCATCAAATAGATGTAAGACTTTGTATGGTATAAACAGAGGACGAACCAGTCTTTTGTTGAGGTATTTCTCCGAAAATTGATGAAGTCGAAATGAATCCTCTTCACGAGTGGAATATTTACAATTATATGGACAAGTACGGATCAATGCTTTAAATATATTATTTCCAGAATGACGTAACAGCATTGCTACTAAGATTTTTCGAAAATAAATTCGCATAAAATTAAATTATCTTTAAACAGGAAAGAAAGCGAAGATCGCAACCAAAATTAACGCGAAAATAAATGCATAGCAATTCAACTAGCAATTCAAGCAATTCACCAAATCGAAAAATCAGATCAGCAGAGCATTTTTAGCGCCAATAAGCATTTTCCAGGAATTTCGATTACTCACTTTTCGAGTCCTTTCCTACAATTATTTATTCATATAAATATAAACCAAATATGGCATAGAGCTGTGTTCTGGAATTGATGACAAATTGAACTGATGACAAATGAGGCTAAATCAAGGATTAATATAAGTGAATGGAACCGAAAATAAAAACGAGACTTCGCGCGATAATCTCTTCTACTAGTCACTATTTCTAACGAAAAAACATTTGGAAAATGCATCGGCTCTACTAAAATGCCCTAAGCATAATCAGCCAACCAATCACCTCTGCATTAAAATCTAATTGTTATAAATTAAAGTTATAATAAATAGTACAGTGATTATATTAAATGACTAAATTATTCAAGAAAAGAATTTGAGTTTTTCTATTCTGCGATCTCCGATGCGACGAATAAATTTCATAGCCAACACAGAAATATTAATTTTTGAATAAAACAATTACATTAAAAAAGAATCAACTGCTTTAAGATACAACAGATTACAATAAAATCAGGTGGAGCATTATTAATACGGACGATCTGGCAATGAGAGCTCAAATAGTCGCCAGTTTACCTCGTGAAATAATCCAATAAGCACTGCGATAGACCAGCCCATTATAAGAAATAATATTGAAAGCTTTAATTAAGTCTACATAGACAGATGAGATCTTTCGAACACGAAAAATGAAGTGACCAGTCAAATACATAGTAAAAAGCTGACAGGTAACCGATTTTAGCCTAAGAAAACCATGAAAATATTAAATTGTTTGAATCAAGATAACAGTTTGTTGAAAAGGAATCATCCAGCATCTTTCTGCTCATATAAGTAATGCTAATTGAATGATAGTTGGGGGGATTAAAGTGATCTACTTTTTTAAAGAGAGATTTTTGTATGAAGATTTCCAAATTTTGCGATTAATTCTAGAACTCTACAAATTTTTTTGAAAATAAAGCATAGAAGTAGATAATGTGCCAGCACTTGCAGTGGGCGACGAAGAATGTGCCCAAATGTGCCCTAACCAGCGAAGTGAAGGCGACACTCTGTGATCCCTTAATGCAAATGGTACTTGAACGAAAGTGGATGCAGATACGATTATGTGAGATTTTATCCGCTCGGTAAACCTTGTACCTTAGACATAAGTGATGACAGAAAACAGATAATACCCTCTTAATTTCCTCCACCCTCATTGTCTTACAGCCATATAGCAAGATCGAATCACAGACTCAGACTTTCATTTTTATGCTGATTTATGTTGATTTCGGCTCCATAAAGGTATCGTCAACCGGAAGAACGCATTTACAGCTGCAGTCGTCATTGTAATTTTGTCTTTATCCGAGTTACAATCATAATTTTGTCTTTTGGGTGACAATTTGACAATTCGGATTCAAGGTGTGGATCCAAGGTGTTTGAAATACGGCAATTCCTCAATCGGCAATGAGCTATGAAAAGAGGCATTTTATCAGCTTTTTACATACCTATAAGACTAAAAGATTTTCGTTTTTTTTTATTTACAATGACCTTAGTCCGATTTTTGCTGCAATTGTTGACACCTTGTTAGCATTACTTGCATTTCGTCATAACTGTCAGCAAAAAGGAATATACCATCAGAAAAGGAATATTTAAGATCTATGACACGATGCTCAGGACTGATTTGTACACCTCTTGAGTGCTGATAAACGTTGTCCATTATCCAATCTATCGCATAATTGAATATTGTAGGGGAAATGATGCAATCTTGAGCAATTCATATTTCAAAAGAGTCCATCAGTTCACCAAATATACAGCCTGCGCCGATTTAGGAATAGAAAACGCCTTAATAAGTCGAATGATATTTTCTCTAGAACACCGTCGCGTCCCAACCCTTACATTGTTCTATCAATCGAATCAAAGATAGTTGATATTGAGTTGCGTATATTTGAAGCGATGTTCCAATACTCATCTTAACGTGAATATCTGGTCAGCATAACCGCGTCCCGGTCTGAATCTAGCTTGTCTGAATCCCGAGTTATAGTTGCTTTATGAAAAAGACGAGATATTTTCCTATTATCGCCTAATCGAGCCGCAGGCTCCATCCTCAAGGTTATGTCGCTCCAACAATGATTTCTATTGCACCATGCTACTGTCTTTGCAATTCTTCGAAGCAGACAGGATCTCCTAACATTCGCGTCAGTGTGCTAAGAAATGAGCAGAATCGATTGAAGGCCAACAAAATCGCAGCTGCGGCTGCAATTTTTATATCGATTCTATTTCTTTTTGGGACACAAATTATTCAATTTTATTGATAGAAAGCAGTGGGTTGAGGGTAAGCTAACGATTTTAGTATGTTATTTGATGTAATTCTTTAATTGAGTTTTTTTTGTTTATATTGTTTTGTAATTTATTATAATGTAATATGTCGTCGCCCAATTTTGCTTTTATTATATTATATAAATAAAGGTTTAATTACCTAAGTTTAAGGTCGAACGATAAGTGCGATAATATAACGGAAAAAGGAATAAATTTTTAGATTAGATTCTTTTCTTCTGTTACAGGCAGCGTTCTCATAATTGCTTCGGATAGCCAACTAGCGCATTTCCTACTAATATGCTCTAGCGTGGAAGTGGTTAACTTTCAGAGACATTCCTTTAGTTTGAACCAGTATTCGTTCGCAGTTCCAGAAAAATCATTGACATTTATGCCATGAGATGCTTCAATAATTCGGTTTGAAATGCGCTCATTGTCCCCCAATTTCTTAGATAGTTGAAAGATCTAGGGGAATGGATTCTTGCCAGTTACCAATTTTATGCAGAACTTGGCTCAAACTATAATATTGTCAGATTCGTGAAGATTGCTCATTTCAGCGCCGCGATAGGAACGACTATACGAAACTTCCAACGATGATCAAGTAAAATATAATGAATCTGGTTGAAGTGTTCGTTATGCGGAGAGTTCCATCTGATTAGATATTTTATACGATGCCAGAAGCAAGTATTAATAACAAAAAGTTCGTGCTCTTCGGTTTAACCAAGGCTCACCGGTCTCCGATGCCATATTTATCAATTTACGAAATCATCGGCATTATGATCCATGTGCACATCCTAGTCTTCCCCGATTATGATGTCATATTTCGGAAGAGACTTTGTTAGCGGTTGAAACTTAGCATGGAATTTATCTTTATCAAGGTCTGACGAAAAAGCATAAACACCTAGTGAAAATAGCTATATGGGAATAAGCTTTAAATGAAGGATATATTCCATGGCAGCGAAAAGAATTTTTAAAACTGATCGGATACTTTTCTGATCTGAGGTAAAACCTAATTGGCCAATGATTTTCTTTCAAATAATTTAGAAATTATTTTGATGCCAGTGAAAACATATAATTAAATATATTTTTTATAAATATAATCAGTTATTGTTGAGATTTCATTTCATAGTATTATTTGGAATGTGAATGGTGTCATTAAAAAAAGCGATTTATTTTACCTTATTATATCACTTTTATTATTCTTATTATTATTATTATTATTGTATAACAATTTATTGTATTATATATTATACTTATATTTCTAATTATTATTTTATTATTATTAATTATAATAATAATAGTAATTATTATTAATTACTATTATTTATTGTTATTAATATTATAATTATAATTATAATTATAAATGTTATTATAATTATAATAATTATTATAATTATTATAATTATTATATTATTTTATTATTATTAATTATTATAATAATTATTGTTATTCTTATTTTCTAATAAATTTCCCCTAAAATTCATGGATAATCAATTTCGTTATTCTTCCTGGTGTAAAATAATAAATGATTTAAAATTTCCTACTCTAAAATGAATATAAAAAATCAATTGCATTTTCACCACGAAATAAAAAATATTCGATTAAAGACTCACTCATTTAGGAAATATGAAATTAAGGAACTTCTTCGTTAATCGACTTGACAAACCAACATGTTGCCCCGAGATTTTCGCCTTTTCAATTCGAAAAGGTCACTTAATTGGCCGCACAGCCAGGTCCATCTCGAATTCGTTCGTTAATTACATGCTTACCTCAAGTTGAAACAGAAAACGAACTTATATTATCGTTGTATTCAGCGAGTGTAACATTCAGGAGAATGATTGCTTGAAACTAATTATATTATATAAGTGTAGGTGTACCGACTAATTTGAATTAATTTTGTGAAGCCATGACTTTTTGAAAAAATTTACAGTAAATTAAATTAAAATTAAAGCAAATTAAATAACCAATTTTTTAAATTTTATTATAAAGTTATCATTATAATAACTTTAATTAATATAAGTATAATAACTTTATTATAATGACGAAAAGGTTTTAATTATGTTTTAATTAATATTAAATGTAAATATAAATATTATAACACAAAACAATTCAAGAAATAATAGAAAAACCTGTTTTATCAACATTATCAGACTTCACCCATAAAATGGCTTCAGGATTTTTCTTTAAAAAATTAATTAGTCGGGAAAAAACAGACTAAAAAATGCATGAAAATTGAAAATATTCTCAAGAGAAATCATCTTAAAATAAATCAATCGTTTTAAAATAATTAAATTTTCGAAATAAATTTTCCTTAAGGAATTCCAAAACTAAAATTTAAGCGATATTTCTTTTTAGAAAACCAAATAAAAATTTTCTCCAAAATTATAAAAAGTTACTAGAATATTGGATATGATTCATCTAAATAAAACTAGTTAATGCTACTCTGCTTATTTTCGAAATCTATAAAATACGAAAAATTAGTGAAATTTTTAATTTAAACTTTCCAAAAATTGACGAATTAAAATAATTTGTAATGGGTTAAAAAAAAAAGAAAAATAAAAATGGAAAATTTAAACCTTTCACTGAAATCAGAATATTTTTAATTTAATTTTTAATCGTATGAAATACTTTTATCCACAAAAGAAAAAAAGACTTAACCACCTTTATATATGATATTAATTACAATAATTAATAATTTGTGAACAATTAAACAATAATTAATGAACTTTTCAGATAAAAATAAAATAAATTTTTCAGAGTTTCTCAAACCAATAAATAGGATAAATGAAAACTTTGAGAAATAAAAAAAAATTTTTGGAAAAACGCAGTTTTGCATAAATTATAACAAATCATTTATCATATCTGTCAGAAGAATCAATTCTTTTGAGCAATTTCTCATAAAAAGAATTTTCGAAAAAATGTAATATATCGAAAATAACTTCAATAACAATGAGTATAATTATCATCCATTCCAGTGTTGAAGCCTGAACATTGTAATATTCATTCAATGCAAAAAAACTTCAAAGTTAATGCAATAATTTGAAAATTTAAACTCATATAAACATAAAACATCGAATAATCTACATTATAAATTTGCTCTTATCTGCACAACATAAAACAAAAAAAAAGTTGAAAAAATTGCAGCGGAGCAATGATAAGCGAAAGGTAAAAATAATTAATTAAAATAAATAACCTACATGGCGATGTGCCAACATTCCGTCAATTAATTTCACCAAATCTTCACAATAATCTAAACGATTGTTGAGTAATCTGCAAAAAAAAGTCTAGGAAAGCTTATTTAACTTATATTAATTGCACAAATCAATAATTTTAAACTTTTAAAAAAAAGCAGAAAAAACCCATTTGAAACATGCCTCATTCTTTTACGCACCATAAAATGCTTGATTGCTTGATCATAGAAATTTTCGAGATGTTCATTTTCCCAGTAAAAATCTGTACTCAATAAATCACAATTTAAATTTATCGAGTGCCTAAAACTTTTGGGCAAAAATAATTAACAACAATAATAATTAATAATAATAAAAAATAATAATACAATAATAATAATTAATAAAAACAATAATTAATAATAATAATTAATAGTAATAATAACAACAATAATAATTAATAATAATATAATTATTATTATAATTGTAACATATTATAAATTATACAAAAAATTAAATACAATAATAATTAATAATAATAACAATGATACAATAAGTTAAAATGAAACGCATTTTTTTATGATACTTTATTTCAATCACCATTCACATTCCAAATAATACTATGAAATGAAATCTCAGCAATAACCGATTATATTTATAATAAATATATTTAGTCATATGTTTTTCACTGGCATCAAAATAATTTCTAAATTATTTAGAAGATAAAATTATTGGCCAATTAGGTTTTACCTCAGATCAGAAAAGTATCCGATCAGTTTTAAAACTTCTTTTCGCTTCCATGGAATATATCCTTCACTTAATGCTTTTGTAGTAATAGCAAGTATTTCTGCACGCTCACTTAATTGTGATTCCCATATAGCTATTTTCACTAGAAATAAAAGAAAAGAAGAAACTATCTTTCGTAATTTATAATTAAAAAAGCTTATTTGCAATATAGCAATGATAAAAGTAAAGGAGAAACAGATAAATAAAAATAAAATTTTATAAAAAAATAAAAACCATACCTGATGTTGCCATTCCATGTGAGAAAGCATATCGTTCTAATATAGATTTACTTGAATTAAATTCAGTTTCATGCTTTTGTATATTTATCAAGAATCGATCATTTTTAATACATGTTTCATCTCTAAAAGCAAAATAAAATAAATAGTAAGAAAAGATTCATATCGAAACGGATATGAAAGAAAAAATCCATTGTCATTAAAACTATTTATGCCATTAAAACTATTTATCACTTGTCATTTATCTTATTTTATTTAATCAAATTTTAAAAAATAGATGATTAACTCATTAGTGATAAGAAATGACATTGATTCGATTTCCTCTTCGACAAGTTTTGAATCATAGGGATTATTTATGTATTTTCGTAGAAGCCGAAGAATCTGGGAACGCTAAAAGCTTTTCTTTTTAAAATTTAATAACGAGAAAAATTTTTTTTAAAAGAATGAAATTTGGAAAATTTTCATATGAATTCATTTAAAAATTCAGAAATAATAAAAAATAAGGCAAACTTCAACTTGATCGAGACCCCAAAAAACTACAACTCCATCATTGAAAAGAAAGAATTCACGAATTTTGTTGCTTTTTACCAAATATTCAGGTTTCAGTGAAAAATGAAGACCTGCTTCTGCATCTATAATTCCTGCTATTGATTTTTGCTAAGAATTAAAAGAAAATCAAACTAACAAAAGATATAATATCAAAAATATAAATATCAAAAAGTCGAACCATTATCAATATTTTTATGTTGATAAATCAGCTGAATTTGCGGATCCTTTAACGCTGACAATAAATCAAAGGAATCGCCCGAAGCAATCGAAACGACCTGAGGACCGATAAATGACTGAAAATGCAATTTCAGCAATACAAAGATTAAAAAGTAACCGCTTTCTGCTGATAAAAACAATTAGAATTTTCATTCGAATTACTTACGATTATTCGAAAAAAAGTAAACTATTGTCGCACTTTTCCATTTTTTGTTCCACTGATAAGATAAAAATTGCATAAAGTATAAATCTCGAACGCCTTTTAAATATTTAACTGGTTATTTATAATATATTTTAAATTTAAACATGAAAGTGAAAGTGAACGCAAACATCTTTTCAAACAAATTTTAACCTGACATTCATTATCGCGAGAAGTTAACGGTCGCCATTTTCTCGCTGTTTTTTGCTGCACTGGATGCATTCGTTTAGCCTCGGCTAACGAATCGACCGAAGCTAATTCTTCATGAAAATATTTTGCTGGTTTTTCGAAAATCAGTTCTGGTTTCGTCGCATCCCTCAATACGGCACTAAAGTAGAATGGAACAGAAAAGTGACATTACTTTGAGCTCGAAACTGCACTGCTGCAAGTTGATGCAACGAAATGCATTGCATAAAGCGAAATAAATGAAGTTATTCGGAAAATGACAAAACTTCGTCGAGCCGGCGATGCAAAAGTTATGGCAAAATACAATAAAATTCGCAATTCGGAAAAAAGTACCAATTGGAAACGACTGAGAACGAGCAAGCAGAAATAGTCGAAAAGAGAACCTTCGTTTTGCCCAACATTTTCGCTAAAAGCGAATTCATTCTTTTCGTTCTTCCTAAATAAGTTCACAGCCATAATTAACAATAACATACAATAATCTCAGCAGTTAATCACAATCACAACGCTTACCGGCGCGCCGAATTACTCGTTTGTCGGGGGAGTCGGGGGGACAAAGTGCGTTCCCAATCAATTCGTCTGCGGTTTAATGCTTCGCTGTGCGTGTTGCGCGTTGCGCACTCGCAAACGTCGCCGGTTTTTACGCTGAGAATCGTGCGGAAAACTTAAAAAATTTAAATTTGATTTTCGATTCTGATTGAATATTTCCGAGAATTACTTTGGCACCTTTTCTGGTAGATTTCTATTCATTCAAATTTTGAATTTCAATAATTCTAAAATCGCAGACGAAATATTTCAGCCAAAGAAGTCGCCTTATCGAAAAATTAAAATTCAACGGATTTTAATAAACCATTTTCAAATGCAATGAATTCTCAGACAAATATTCCCTGCTAAATCAGCAAAATATTGTTGGATCTGAGCTGCAATTTAGCAATTCTTGTCGCATATGTCCTCGAAGACGTAGGAAGAATTACGAAACTAAGAATTGTGGTGCAGATAGATCGACCACTTCTTTGAGGGGGTTGTTAAACACATTGGAGTTTATTCCGTGAGGCAATTGCGGTTACTTTAATCATTCCATCTTTTTTAGAATAATTTATAAGTAAGAAAGAAAATTTACAGAACAATCCGTGAAAAATTTGCAAGAAAAAGGAAAAAATTGAATAATCTGTTAATGTACCTTCCTATCTATTTATTTGCAAGCTCTGTCTAGCCACTCCGGTGAGGTTCACGGTACCAAGTGTCTCCCCGGATTCCATTCAGCACTCCAGTGAGATCCGTGGTACCAAATATACCCCCATTTTTTATTAATCAACTGGGTAATTAAACCTTTAATAACTTAGATAATATTCGCACATTTAAAAACATAGAAAAGGATTAAAATTCATTTAAAAATTAAAAATTAGGGAACTAAAAAATCAAATTGAACATTTAGATATTGAGACCTGACCAGCGATCGCTCGGGTTCCTTGTTGGCTCGGGTTCCTTAGAGTAAGAAAAGCAGTTCTCCTAAGAGGCGTAAATATAATTTTGAAGTCTGTACGAGGAAATTGGCCCTAATGTTTGTAAATGGGAGGAATTAATTAATGAGCAATTTTTTTCGGAGGATCAGAGTCACTAATTTCATCGTATTTAACGACACCATCGTGTTTCTTGATTTTCTAGAACGCCCTGTTGGTCGAATCAAATGCAGCAGGAAAGTCGTGAAGCGGATAAGTCGTCGGAACGCTCTTCCATTATTCTTATCAGCGAATGAAAATTTGATCAGGAAAGCTTAAATTCGGTTTATAACGCATCACGCATGCATGAATTTATTCAGTAGAAGAAGCGCAAAAACCTTCCTAGAAACATCTAATAAAATAATTGCTCAATAATTGTCGCAATGAATTCTTTTTACCTTCGAAATTAGTGGCATTTGTTCTCCCACACCAATGAATATCTCTGCAAGTGTGAAGGGTAACATTTGAAGATTTTACCTAGCAGTCCATTTCCAGCGGTTTTGTTAGGCTTAGATTTGTGAATTATAGAGATTGTCTCGTGCTCGGTTGGTGGTTGGCAGTTGCAATCGTACTGCTCTAAATGTGTTCCAGTCATGTTTGGGATGCTGGATGGCCCATCGTCCCATTAAGATTAGATTCAAGGAAATCTCTGTTGTATGAGACAATCTTTGATAGTCTTAACAGGATTTATATCCTTATCTCAGACCATTCCACTCGCCGACAGTTTTCGATGATCACCAACTGGAGCTCCTATCTCCATATTAAAAGTAAAATCATTCCCATATCGATTTTTTCCCATCAAGCTGCGACTATCATGAACCCTTGGCTAATTTTCTGACACGCGGCCTTTTGGCGGAACAATTAGACAGCTGGACCCAGCTTATCTTCTTAATCGTGTCCATTTAGTTGACTCCTGGAGATGGGACTTCAGCTGGGACCGGTATCCTCGTCATTTCCAATGGTACTAAAGTTGTTGAAGTCCTCTAGGTGCTTTAGCGCCTCAACTTGAAATTTGTTGTCAGTTCCATTCGAGTTGGCTTTAACTATGATATAGACCCATGAAGACTGCCAATTTCGGGCTGTACGCGGCTCGACTACAGAATTCTTCTATCGGCGATTGACCAAAATATGGTTAATCTGATTCGAGTATTAATTTCGGTAAGTTTCATATAATCATGTTTTCTACAATGCCGGAAAGCATATGTTGATAGCAAAAAGATCGTAGCAGAATCTTTTCAGCATAGGAGAGAAAACACTGTCCGTTGGCACAATGAATATCGACCACAGAAGGTAGCAGAGAATCGTCATTTATCATCCTATGTCCCACGCGCTTTCCAGCTACTGCAGTCATTGTTTTTGAGAGCGATGCTTCTGGCAAGTTCAGCTGGACATCTCTTTCATCCTTTTCCATATCAGTAACAGCCAATAAATGTATCCTTATCTGGTGCTCAGTCAATTCGTGGCGTTTCTTTTTCCACATTGCGCGCGAATGACTCCACATAATACCAAGTGAAACTCCAAAACTTTGCGCTAAACTCTGGGGTTAGCCTTTATCGTTTCCTTGGGAATTCATTTGCAGAACTTGAGGGCCACATTCCGCAATATGTTGCATCCTCGACACTCATATTCTCGGACTTCACGAGCAACTTTTGCAATGTTCTTTTCTTTTGTTAGAAACAAAAAATTCACTAAAAATTTTTTGCATATCTCGAGATGTCACTCGATGTCTCAGTTTAAACTCATGAAGTGCTAGGTGTCAAAAATCAAACAGTTCCAAGTCGAATCTTACAGTCTAAATCAGCCGAAAAAAATTAAACGTAGCTTATAATCTTAGCGAAAAGACTCTGTATCACGGCGAATAGAACAGCACGTATAGGACAGTTGACATAACATTCAAATAAAAATACGTGGCCCCAATTCGAGACATCAAAAAAGTGGATATACTTAATATTTTTAGTACGGCAAATTGAAATTTTAAATTTTAATCCGTTAAAATTTGGAAATTGGTGGTGGTGGCTATGATTATAAGATTATAAGAGCAACACCGAACATTACATAACACAAATTTCTATAAGCTACTGGCACTTCATGAAAAAGTAAATTATTCTTTTTTTATTTTTTCTTGTGCCAAGTTTGCCATAATTCATGAAATTAAGCCTTAGTCGTAATATATGTTCTATGGTGGCAAGAAAGAGAAATGAAACCGCGATATTACAATATCACAATATTACAATATTTGTATCCGCCATTAACTGTTATTTTTAATTAATTAGATGATATGAAATATTGGTATACTTTGGGAAAAATTCTGGTTTATTACATTTTTTATCTAATTATCAGCATTTAATACTTGAAAATTTAACTTTCAGTACTTATCATAAACTGAAACGAAGAACTTTAGTCATATTAGATATAAAATTGCTTTAAAATAAGCACTATGTGACCTTTAAAATAAATCAGAAATAAATTTGGTGCTGGAAGACTTTTTGCTACAAATTTATTGGCTGGTTGCAATTTGCAAAATTCAAGCGTTCAGTGCAGAATTTGAAATTTGAGGAAAGTCACATGTTATATCTGTAAATGAATGCTTAAGATTCGACAAAAATAGCTCGTTAGCATTATTTCATTCATATAGCACTCACTGATTCTAATCCATTTTTTTGTGCATTTTCCAATATTTAAAAATCCGATTTGCTATGCCGAACAAACATTATAAAACGGACAGATTCCTTAAAAATCAAAAAATAATTCATTAATTTACTTCTAATGCACCACAAATGAAAGAACATGTAAAAAAAATTACTTCGATAAGTAAAATCTGAAAAGATAAAATGAAGATATCGACATCATTTGCCTGAATTTTCATTGATGCTTATGATGCAAAATGTTTAATATGATCAGCAATAAAATGAGAAAAAATTGATAACTAGGGAGTTGGCTAGAATTGTAGAAACAGAAAAATTTAAAAATTAGATAAATACAATAATCACGAGAAATCGTTTTATACGATTTTCGATGTAAAGTGCATCACGCGAAGCAGAACGTATATCGCGAACATAATGAGGTATCCAGTGATTACCAGATGATAACAACGGAGAATTTAAACAACGCTTAAACTGAAAAAATACCAAATCAAGGAATATTATTAATTCAAGGGTTGTATTTTAATAACAAATTAAAATATTAAAATGTACCAATACATAAGATTGTTATGTATTACGTAATAATGGTGAAAATAAGCTGTTTTTTTTTAATAAAAGATAAAATGTATATAATTAAAATAAAACAGGAGCAATAAAAACTAAAAATAAAAAACAAACTTAGCTCAACTTCTTATTTAGATTATATTAGATTCTATTTTTATGTTTATTTTTCTTTTTGTTTTATTTTATTTTTATTTTATTTTATTTATTGTTTATTTTATTTTTCTCCCTTAATTTTATCTTTATCCTTGACGAGTAAAACCTGATTTCAAAAACTTGGGTAGCTGGGGACTCATCAGTAACACCAATAACTCTATTCCCAAGTGATTTTATGGTCTGGTCTTGGTGCAATGGTACACCGGTCCCGTGGTATAGGCGATAAGTATGCAATTCGAGAGCAATAAAAAGACTCTAAGGCTTGAGAATAAGATGTAGGGCCAGGGTTAAACCATCTCTGGTTCTCTGTACGTGCGGCGAGGAGTTAGCCGTAGCAACATGGAACGTCAGAATATCTATGGATATTGCACGAAAACCGTCCATTGTCCACACTCTTTCTAAATATCGATGTAGACTGTTCGTCAGAGGTAAGTTTTAAATCTGGCTCCAAGTAGAGGTATTAACTCTATCATTGTGGGATTTCGGATAACTCGTTACGTCTGAAAAAATTCGATCCATTATGATTGAGTGGAAGCAAGTAAACAAATGTGTAACTCATATCACTTCAAACGAAAATTCTGCAATATGTCGATCTTCAATATATATACTTCAACTTTATTAATAGATGACCACAAAATGGATAAGTTCTAAGAGGAACTTCAATAATATATCTCTGTATATAAGCTAAGAATATCTCTACAGAAAGATGATGTGAAAGATGATAATCGAGAGATTGGAATGCGCATGCAGGTTATGACATCGCCATGACGAATTCGGTAATTGGCAAATGTAGCACTGAAGTATAATCGCTATTGGAGAACGTCTTCTTCGCTTTGCCGAAAAGCATGAACTTTTTGCTACTAATATATGATTCCAACATCGAAAACATTATCAGGACACTTCTGGAACGGCAGATGAATGCTAAATGTATATCTCCAAAAGCCAGCCACTTTCACGCTACGATTTCCCAGTAGGAAATGCACTAATTGGTTATCGAAAGCAATTATCCATTTGCCCGAAAGGACTACCGAAAGTTAGGAAATCCTGGCTATCGGATGCTTCGAAGAAATGCAAAAGCAGCAGTACGGGAAAGAAATCGCTACTGTGCCTTGAAGACTCGATTGCTCGATTATTCCGCCTTCATTTCTTTCATAAAGTGACTGTAAGCAGAAGAACGAGGAAATGAAAAGGGATAGTAATGGTGTGCTTTAAAGATCATTTTGTAAAGTAAAGATGAAAGAATTCTTTATGGCCACTTAACTTAACCGCGAAGTGCCATCTTTTATCCCAGATATAATTGAACTGCTCGCCGAACCATATGGCTGCAACTGCCAGCAGAACAAGAAATAATCTCAGCTACTTAAGGCCAATACAACTCCTGTGGAAAAGATGGCCTTTAGTCCGAATGTTATCAAATGTTCTCCATCGTTCTTCATTTCAAATATCGATAACCCATCTATTTCATTGATCTTGCAGTCTTCGATTCAATTGATTAAATTTTATTTTTCGTTCGTTTAAGAACAAAACTGAATTATTTTTCTTATCAAAATAAGCGTTCGTTCGGCCTCTTCTTGAATACAGTACTACATGTTACTCTCCGAGATATCGTAATTCAAAAAAAATAATTGAAGGACTCCAAAAATATTTTATACAACGCCTCTCTCCTAATTGCAATTTTAATTATAAAATAAAACTTCTACAGTATAACCTGGATTCTCTGTCAGTTTGTCGAATTAAACAAGACATAATTTATACTTATAGGATTCTGTATGATTATGTTAAACAAGGTTGCTCAAATTATAATTTTTGGCTAAATTTGAGCCAAACAAGAACTAATGGGCTAAAATTATTAAAACCTATGTGCAAAACTAAACTAAGAACTCATGATTTCTTATCCGTACTATTAATTACTAGAATAAATTATAGAACGATGGAGCTTGTGTGCCATTTTAAGTTATATTTAAAAAAAAAATTAGATAATATTATTTATGTTATTATTTATAAAGTTCGCATCATGCAGGAAGTGTGAAATCTCGATTTTTGCCATCCGATTATATAATAAAATTACTTTTAATTGTACTATATTATATTATTTTGTGATTTCCTCTTTATTTTCTCTTTAAATTGTTAATTTTTGTTACATTTTGTTACATTTTCTTTTCCTTTTTTTTATCATTAATTATCATTTGTTATTAAACTGTCATTATTAATACAAGCACATGATGTTTGTCGTCCTGCTTGGCCGGTTTTCAGCAATATAGGTTTTCATGGGGGAGTGAACCTTTCGAAGATTTATTTCTCTACAAAGCTGCATTCTTTCCCCTCAGTATCCAACTGCGCGATTAAAAGGATAATACATGGCGCTTATCAGCACTTAAGAGACGTATAAATAAGTCAGGAGCAACAAAACATAGATTTCGAATACCCTGATAATGCAGTCCTTTTTGTTGACACTTATGACGAAATGCTAATAATGTTAAAAATGTATTCAACTCGACAAATGCCACAAAAGTCGAGCTCACAATCAATGTAAATATTATTCTTTTCAACTTGCATACCTGAAGCTGGTAAAATATCTACAAATACGATAAAAATACCTATTTTTACCAATCCAATGCTGGTTATGGAAGAGCTAGACTTTCTCTCGGACCCCAACAGGTAAAGACGAAATTATAACGATGGTAACTAAAAATATATTCTTCCTGTTAGCCAAAAAAGTCCACTTTTTCTCCTTTATAAAGCCGTCGCGATATCATAAAAAAGTTCCCCTCTATATAGCTGCAAAATCGCTCGATCTTATTACATGGCTGTGATACAAGGGAGTGAGGGATATTAAAAGATTATTTACCTTTCACCAACCATACCTAAGGCACATTTTACGGATTCCTTCATCAATCTTCGCTCATATACTTCCTGCATTAATACTATCACAGAGCGCTGCCTTCGCTGGTTAGGTTCTTCGGCGCCAACCACAAGAGCTAATACACATTTCGTTACCTGCTAAACTCTGTGATGGATGGCATTAGAAGCGAAGAAGGCTCAATCAAGACCTGATATAGTCAGGAAATTCTGGATATATAGATGGACCAACGGAATATGGACACAAGGAATAGCTTCTATTGCTGTCAATGATGACGTCGGATCAAAAAGCTTGGAGACTTCTTACCTTTGTAAATAGTGTAGCCAACCATCCAATAAGCTGTTAGAAAGAAAAGATTATAATAAAATTTATAACAATGGATTTGAAAAAAGTTAAAAATTTAAAAAGTTAAAAAGTTAAAAATTTTGAATCATCAAATTTAAAAATCTAAAGAAAAAAAAGAAAAAAATTACTGTATTAAAATCAAAAGCAGTAAATGAAACATGTAGTTGTATCATATCAATGTTTCGGCGATGTGCATGTTCCAAAAATGCGACTACTGATAGGGCTGTAACATTCCGACACCTTCTGACATCGAAAGATTGCAACATACAGCAATTTTTGGCAATTACTCTTGCAAATTTATCGGTTATCTAAAATGAAAAAATTTAAAAAATTTGATTAAGCGATAACATAAGACTCTAGTGGTAAAGAGAAGAGATACCATTTCCTATATAACAGCAAAAAAATGTAAAAACGCGCGTAACCAATTTATATGGAGAAGTTTTCAGAATGTTGAGAATTTCATGAAGGAATCGAAATTAAATGATGATGCTATCAATGAACTAAGAGGTAAGATTGGTAGAAGAAAAATAAATTGACCACATCGCTATTTACAATTGAGATTATTGATAATGTCTGAAAAGATAGCTGGCAAGCTCGAAGAAATGAAGGTTCGAAATCGCTAGGTAAAATGATATCAGCGAAAATAAATTGTTCAATATTCTTGAATTTAGCGAGAAGAGCGATCGTCCACGGACGTATTCGTGATAAATTTAAACCAGTGAGTCGAAAAATACGAAGAGAGACAGGTGCATCACGAAGGATATAATTGGTAACACAATCTTCAACGTTAATCATATTTGAATAGCCAATGTTTTTCTAAAATTTTTCAGAAAAATATATTTCGAAATATCTATTTTGCATTGAGCTTAAATTTTTCCATTAAATTCAACTTTGGAAAAAATTTATAGAATTACAAGAATGAAAAAAATTACTTCATCCATGCATTCATCCGTTAATCCATAATGCTGGATTGAAACTTCTTTAAGCTGCGAACATGCACAATATAGCAACTTTTCCAATAACGCTAACTGTGAGTGGATATAAGGACGAGGCCAATTCGAATAAACTGATACAATTGCGACAGAAGCGTTTCGAAAATATAATAAAGGTTTCGGCGGAATGGGAGAAATTTCAATCGGAAGTTCTATTATTTTTGATAAAACTTTCGACTGATTTGCCAGGTTTAACCATCGAGATGAAGCAAATGCAAACGAAAGACGATCGTTATCCGATAAATATTCAAAGATCGTTTTTATAATATGATCAGGTACGCGATCCATTTGACTATTCATAAGGGAGCCATTTTCTGTTAAAAAGAACATGAACCAATGTCAGAGATAAGCAACTAAAAAAAAATCGTTCAATCCAACTACTTTCTCATTTACAGCTTAAATTTCATAATCCATGTGTAACGTCGATATTTAGCAAAACTATTCATTAAATCGATAATGTTAATAAAGATAGAGATTTCTTATTTTTAAAACCCGATAAAGAACCAAACTCTCAAAGCTTACCTTTCCTTATCTGAAAAGTTCGTTGGATCCTAATTAGGAGAGAATCCTCATCAAATAATCCTATTTTCAGAGAGCCTTGCACCACTTTTTTTTCCTTGAAATCAAAAAAGAAAAAAAACTGATCCTTTCTACAACACCATAAAAAATCTACCAGAAGCAATATTTGCCAGCAAGCAAAGAAATAAGAAAATTAACACATTTGGAATGAATGAAACCAACTTCATCAAAAATCCTGTCAAAAGGAATTACCTATAAAAAAAAGAAAATTTTTATAAAATGATTATTCAACCATTTCAAACTGAATAAAAATTATGCATATAATGCGAAACTCACATCCTCAATTTTAATTTTTCCGCTGTTCCGAAAAAATTTAAGTATATTACTGCAGCAACGAAACAGATTGTATCTTTAAATGCATTTCAGCTTATTACATAAAAAATTTTTTATTAAGCAAAACTGGATCAAATAATTATAATTATATATAAAATAATTACAACCGCCATAGAATAAATAAAGAATCGATTGAAGATAAAATTTTTACGAAAATAAACAAGGATGATCATAGGAGGACATAACCATTAATTACATACCAAATCTTGTCGAACGAACTGAAGGTGGTAATTTTGTTTTGCCAGGCTCGACGATATTCCTTTGAGATGTTTTTTTTTGATCGGCTATTTTTTGGCGTTCCAATATTTCGCTGCTTGCCTGAAGCCCGCTTTTTTTATAATTCATACTCTACATCTACCATTAACATCCACATTTCATAATTTTTTTTAAACAAAACAACATGATCACAAATTTTTTCAAAATAATTTTGAATCAAAAAAAATGACAGATATTAAGACCTGTTTCATCTCTTCCTCCATATTTCGTACTTCTCGTATTGTTTGTAACCTTTTATCCATTCGACTGGTTGCAGTTTCTTTGATCGAATAAAACATAGGCCCGAGTTCGGCAAGCCAAACTGCATCAACAGCCGTTACACATTGCATATATTCCTTAGCTGTCATCACCAGTTCATGATAAACTACATAATCAGGTGTAAATCCCATTCCAAAAAGAGCAGAAGTTGGATGCAAAAAACATGGAATACCCGTTCGCACATTCACATATTCACCAATTCCTTTTAGACGAGCAGCATTGTGAAAATATGCTGAACAAATGCATTTGCGAATAATATCCCATTCCGTACCGCATGAAATTAATTTGACTTTTTGTTCTTCCATGATATCTTTTAATTGTGCGCGAACTTCACGAACTTTTCGCATGGCTTTTACATGAATAAAATTGTCGTTACACCATTTTGTGGAATATTTATGCAATCGCCATTGTAAATAAACATTAAGAAACGATAAATGATCACTTTCTGGAACTTGAAATTTCTCTTTTTTAGCATCAGCATCATCTTCACGACCTTTAGGCCTGAAAAATATAGCTGGGACAGACAGCATGGAAACAATCGTTAGCACTTCGTCACTGCATTCCATACTTTCCGACACGATCAACATTTTCGACAGCGTTGGATCTAATGGAAATTCCACCATTTTTCGACCTAATTTTGTCAAACGGCCAGTATTATCCAAAGCTCCAAGAGTCCATAATTGATACATGCTATTGAGCATATTGTCTTGTGGAGGTGCATCCATGAAATGGAATTTTAAAAGATCCTCAACACCTAATGATTTAAGCAACAAAATAACATTTGCCAAGTTAGTCCTTTGTATTTCAGGGACAGTTGCCACCAACATTTCATCCTTGAATTGTCGTTCTGTATACAACCTATAACACTGTCCAGGACCTGTTCGACCAGCGCGACCAGCCCGCTGGTTGGCAGATGCTTGCGATACTGGAAAAACTTGAAGTGCATCCATGCCGATTCGAGGATTAAAGACTTTCAATTTACAATATCCCGGATCTATTACGAAAAGAATGCCATCGACAGTAAGTGAAGTTTCTGCGATATTTGTAGCTACAATACATTTTCGAATACCTCCAGGAGCTTTCTGAAATATTTTAGCTTGAAGATCACTCGGCAATTGAGAATAAATTGGAAGCACTGCAAGTGGAGGTGCTTCATCTAATTCTTCTAGCTGATTCTTTATCATTATACATGTCACTTCGATATCTTCTTGACCAGGCATAAATATCAAAATATCACCTTCTATTCCACCAAGGTGAACTTTCACTGCTTGCTTCACTGCGGCATCTACATAATCTTCCAAACCTGTTCGTGAATGAAAAATATCTACTGGAAAAGTACGACCGGGAATGGTGAAACAAGGTGTATGCCCACCAAAAAAATTAGCAAATTTTTCAGCATCCATAGTTGCTGATGTTACAATTAGCTTTAGATCAGCACGGCGAGCAATAACTTCACGAAGGAGCCCAAAAAGCACATCTGTATTCAGCGATCTTTCATGCGCTTCATCCATTATGACGGCGGAATATTGATCAAGATCGGAATCACCTAGACATTCTCTTAGAAGGATACCATCAGTCATATATTTGATGCGAGTATTTTCAGATGTGCAATCTTCAAATCTTATCGCATAGCCACATTCCTGCCCCAATTCGACACCCATTTCTTCAGATACTCTTTTTGCAACTGACATTGCGGCCACTCGTCGAGGCTGTGTGCATCCAATTATACCAAATTTACCTGAAGACCAAAATTAATTATTTAGATAAAACAATTCATTCAGCAGAGGAATAGAATGGTTCAGTAGGTTGTTGAACAATTCGATGCGTGTTGCTGGTGGCTTATCAAGGGACTCTCTAACGTATTTATCCGGTGCGACAAACAAATACAGCGAGTTTAACCAGTAATGGTGAGGACATATAAAAAAAATCGCTCAACAGAACCATAACTGAACCATAATGAAAAATTAAGTTCACCGTAGCCATCTTCCAACAAGTACTGTGTAAGTTGAGTAGTTTTACCACTTCCGGTTTCTCCAATCACAACGACAACGCTATTATCACGAATAACATTCAAAAGTTTTTGACGAACGGCAAATACAGGTAAATATTCACGTTGTTCTTTCATTGTTTTTTCTAAGGCAAAATCTGAGACAGCTTCTGATGAACTTAAATGAGTAGCGAATTTCTGTGAATCCCTAAAGTTGGCTCATTTAAAAAAAATTTTTTTTAAATATAATATATTGGGCATCTCTAGCAATAAACTGCAACTGCAAGAAAATAAAGAAATATACTTGTAACTAGTATCGTCAGAAACAACATCTTCAGTTTTTGGCTTTATACCCATTATATTACCAAGATTAGAGCCAGCTAATTCCCAATGTTTTTCTTGGGCTTTTTTTCTTTCTTCCGTTTCGCGCCACAATCGTACCACCTATAAGAGTATTCTTTTTGAAAAAAAAAAGACAAAAAAGAACAACGTATAAAAAATATATAACAAAAAATGAAAACTGACTTTGCTACCTTTGCTGGCAACAACAGCTAAATCAGATGTGGCATCTTTGACTGGTATCACTGGCTTACTTTGCTTAGTGAATATAAATCTGCCGTCAAGGAAAGGAGGCACAACATTCTGCACCAACAGGGTAACGCGGTTTTCGTCTTTATCATCATCAAGAAATTCATTTTGATCATCAAACGTTACCACACCTAAAAAGTGCCGATTGTCGACCAAAAAAAATTCGATTTTAACGACTTTAAATTTTAATTCTCTAAATTTTTCGAGAAAAGTGCAATTTAAGCATCCCAAAAAACCTGATCTAGCAAGTCGATTATTTTCCCACATTTCATTATCTTTCTTTATTTGTTGTTGTCGCACGGTGAGTCGAGGCTTTTCATGCTTTTGGCTCCACTGTTTTTCCTTTTTCTCGATATATTCTTGTGAAATCTAGAAATAATACCACAGTTAAAAAGAATTATCCAAATGAAAAAAAATTGGTAACATAAAGAAGGCATTAAAAATTCCAGAAACTAACTGAATTTTTTATCTTTATTTTAAAAAAATGAAAAAGCAATCTAACCTGCACAAAAGGATTGTTCTCTTCATCGTAGGCCTGATCATTATCATACCACTCCCTTTCTAATTTCTGTTGCTCCTTTTCCCATTCAGCTCTCTCGTAATCATTCCGAAATTCTGGAATTAAATCTCCTTCTTCTTTTATCGACCTAACAGTGTCACTGCGATACCTTAAAAAAGTGCTAAATATGAATTTTCCAAAGCAATGCTATTACTCCAGAAAACGAAAGAGCAGCACAGCAAAAGCCAACCTTTTTTGATCATTGTGCCTCTTTTCTCGATTTCTTTCCATTCTCCATACACTTGAAATACTTCGCTCAGTACCATCATTGCTTCTACTTAAATACGGTGTGTTAATTTCCCAAGAGAAATCAGAGCTGCGGAATTTTAGCTCAGAATCGTCATCATCCCATGCTGAATGTGATGGAGTATCTGGCACCTAAAATCAAACACAGAATTCAAATTAAATCAATCAAAGAAGTCCAAAAAGCAAGAATAAAAAATTAATCAAATTTTATACCTTAAAACGAGGTGTTTGCGCCTCATAAAAACTTTTTGACACATGCGATCGGTGTTCATTTTTTCTTCGTTGACTGTTTTTCGATCTGCTACACTCACCTTTTTCTTTCGAGTTACCATCAGGCTTATGTTTTTTGCTATTTTCTCTACTATCTGCGATTAGACCGCGCCGATCACCTTTGTGTTTTTCGACGACATAACTAGAAGTATATGCATAAATTTAAATTTGAAATATAAATTTATCCACAAACACTCTGAACAGTTCAAATCAATTTTTTTCGATGGAAGTAAAAATAGCTTTTATAAAAAAGTAATTTTTCAATAATTTGTGAATTCCCACAAATTAAATTTAAAAAATAAATTAAGAAAAAGAAAAAAGAAGGAAGATGGAATTTTTGTGTAAAGGAGATTATTCCTTAAAAAAGGATGAATAAAAAATTTTTGCCTCTCAATATGTCGCCTTGTACTATCTGATAAACCACCAGGTGATTCTCGCTCAATTCTTCGCTTTTTTGCAGAATCTTCGCGGTGCATTCGTACTCGCACATCAAGACCAAAACGGGAAACACCTGGATGCTTGAAAATAGCATCATCATTCGATTTCTTCTTACGTATTTCTAAGCCACCTGCGATTTTCACTGAACCTTCCAGTCGATTCAATCCGTCTTCATTATCGTTTGATAAATTACCAACCATCTTCTTTTCAATTAATCTGCATCGGTATTTTGAAAAAAAAATGCATCAAAAAGCCAAAATAAAATAATAGAAAACGGATTTTATGGAAACGAAATCGGTATGAAAATAATGGAAATGAAATCTGTTAGTCCGCATATTCAGCAATTTCACGAAAATTCGAACGAAGAACAATTCATTTACAGTTATTCCATTGGTTTCCACTCATTACGCTGCTGAAAGATTTATTGTTGCTGGCACAGCAGAGAATAATCCACGGTACTCGAAATAATAATCTAACCATTTGGACATAAAAATTTAGAAGAAAATCAAATAAAATGATTGCACGAGTTTACAGATATTTATGGAACAATCTGTTTCAAGGATTGATAAATGATTAGTGGAGAGGATTCGCGAACGTTAAATATCAAATCGCAGTGGTGAACGGATAGGGGACCAGCGATGTATGGGACTTAGTCGATGGGAAAAGGAATGGCTTCTACTACTACTAGCGATGGCGTCGGACCGAGCAGCTTGGAAACCTACGCCTTTGTAGCCAGCGGAGCCAGCCTAACCACTAATGGTGAGGGCCGTTAGAAGAGAAGAAAATAAAATTTAAGGACCCTTCCATTTTCCACAATGATAACAACGTCAACGACAATCCTTCACTTTCTCCCTTCGCTTTCTTTTATTCTTCCACACTCCACTTTACAATTCCCTCATAAATAACAACCACTTTATTTCTACCTAACTCCGCCATATCTTTGCGAAACGCTTTTCGGCCACTAAAGCCACTCGAAGAATAGGAGCCTAGCCTGCTACCCAGAGTTGTCGCATGATCCTTACTCTAAACTGAGCAAACATTTTAGTCGTCCACATAGTTTTAATAAGAAGCTGAAGGCCGACCAATTTTCAAAATCAAGAAATTTTTGAACGATTCTTCCCTTCAAAGTTGCTCGCGGTTCTTTGCAGCACAAAACCCTTCCTAGCGCAACCACTACCACGCTGCACAGCTAAAAATTGTTGTAATATAAACAAAGCAAAAACTGCGCAAAACGTTAAAACTACTAAATAATATAGAAAAAATGAAATGAACGAAAAATTAGAAATTTTGCATTAATTCAATTCAATTTATTTAATACTAAACATCCACAAAAGCTCGAAAAAAAAATAAATAAAAATTGCAAAATTTGAACGGAGGCACAAAAAAAAATATAGTACACAAGAAATATAAACAAACAGTTGGCAGGCATAATTTCCCTGCTGCTAAAGAAACAAATCTCTTACAAATCTTATTTGTCTAAATAGGAACCCCTGAACGTAACACTAAAAGTAATGAAAGTAATGATTGATATATCTTTTTCAAAAGAATATTACTAAAAATACTTTTTCGGCTATCGGATCCAGCCAAACCAGTAATGATGAGAGCTGTTAGAAAAAGAAAATACTCTTCATAAATACAAAATAGAAATTTTATTGATAATTCCCAATTTCTGAGGAACCGAACCGTTTCAACAGTTCCAAAACCAGTCGGATGATTATTGAGCAAATATTGAGAAATTATAAATCAATGGCCAAGTAAAAAAAATAAAATTTTACGATAATAAATATATAGAAATTTTATTAATTTCAAATTTCATGCCTATTGTACAATAATGTCTCAAAAAAACCATCGATTCTAAAGTTTTTTCTTGAAAAGTTTCTTTCACCTTCATATTCTTTGACTTAATATTACGTTTTCAGTGTTCAAATTAACTGAATTTGTATTAGAATATTAGTATATATTCTACGATGAATATATATGTAGAATATAAAAATCATTTGTGCTGACGAGTAGACCTACGAGGCATTGTATTGTAAATGGTTTCTGATATCGATTCAGTAGGTGATTTACGACGTTTAGCACGATTTGATCGCGACGGCGATTGAGGCGAACCTCCTTCCATCTTAAATATCAAAATATCTAAGAAATATTGAACAATAAAAAATGAAAGATGAAATAGAATAACTTAATACTGAATGAATTAACACACTGAATGTGTATCTTCATTACTGCCTTCATGCCGTGAATTTAAATCCTCATCTTCTTCTTCAATTTCCACTATACGATTGTGACGCGTCGTTCCTTGTTCCCTATAAAGAAATTTTTTTTAAATGTAAATTTTCGATGTTTTGAAGCCTAAATCGTCAAAACAAATTTTATCTTATTAATGAAAATACATTTTAACCTATTAATATCATTAGTGCTATAAGAACGTTGAATCTGTTCAACCAACTGAGCTTGTCCACGCAATGCCGCTGTTGCAATCACCTCGCGAGCACATATTAAACCTCTGCTGCCCAGACGCAAAACCTAAAATTTTTGTAATTTTAATAATTTTAACAATCATTTCTGATCGTTCTCATATGAAACTTTAATTCACACCAAATAATTCTATAATTTATTCAAAAATTATAAAGCAAAAATAAATGACTCAAGAACAAAAGCTATTAAAATCAAATGGTAGGTTTAAATTTATTTTAATTAACAATTTTAATCACCTGATTATAACTCTCAGATTTTGCTTGTTCCAGCATTGAATCAATGCCACGTTCATGTCTTGACAGCGTCGGATGAACCCACTTAAAAAAGGCAGATTTTATGTGAATATTAACATCATACAATGAACATATAACGAAAATAATGCGATTTATAAAGTGATATTTGGAGCAAAAAAAATGATATTAACAAAGTAATAATAGTGCCAAACTGAATGACTTAAATAACCTTTCGATATAATATCGAAGCACCTTTCGTCCATGGGCTTAGCATCCATAAAACAAATAAAATTTTTAATTCGTAGTAAAAAGGCATCCAAAACGATATGAATATATCGGCAAGAAATTCTGCGACAGTAAACAAAGCAAAAACTATCCAATACATCATCCATTTAACATATTCCCTTACATCCTAAAACTGGTAGAAATATCACACAAATTGTTAATGAATAAAACCTATTAAAAACTTTTGAAATTCATCCAGGAATTAGACAATTTCAGTGATATTACAAGAAACATTCGGTTTTGCTATAGAATGGAAATGCACACTCAACGCACAGAAACTATTTAAAATGTAAAAAATAAATGAACTTTATTTCTGACGGCTTTATAACTGCGATAAGCAGGATAAAGAGTCCCGCAAACTAGAACAACTACTTTCGACAGAAATACCGATAACATCTGTCGTTTTAACTTTTCTGAAAAACTTGGATGATAAAGTAACGATGCATTAGTCGAAATGAGTGCCGACAGAACTTGCCGAACGTTCCAATCGAACTTCGATATATCGAAACGTCGAAACAAAAATGAAAAGTGCATAAAAATGACCAAAAAATTACTTCGGATTCAACAAGAATTAAAGATATAAAGAAAGATATTTACAAAAATAAAACTTTTGTATTTGTATAGTTTTAATAAAGGAACTTTAAACTGACAAACCGCTAATAAATATAAAATATTTAAAAAAGAAACAAAAATGGATATAAATAAATGCATATAAAAGCTAAATATCAATAGACCAATAAACACATAGCATGAACTTCATTTCAAAAAATTATTGGAAATGCTGAATAATGAAGATCAGATGATTGAACGACCCTTAACCTACCACCGGAATCAGTCAATAATCGCCCTCACAAATTTGCAACTGTCGGCATATCGACTGAAATATGCAGCAAAGAAAATCCATTAAGTGAGCATATAAAAAAATGAGGGATTTAATCGATATTTACGTTTCAAGAGTCTCAGTACAAAAAAAATACCTGAAACGTGGAAATTTTCTTAGTCCGATTCGATGATTACTTAACGATCTCACAGGTTTATTTTCAAAGGAAACAACAACGAAAATATTGAAATGGTCACACGACGTTGTACAAGCAGTCAAATATAGAATGTGAAATGAACTTGTTTTAGAAAAGCTTAGGAAAGACTAGCAAACGCCTCTGTGGTCAGCGAAGCCAAACGTAATGGCCTGCACTGTTCGAGCACTAACGTATATCTTCAACATCTTCTACATAAAACAGAAACCAGCGAACAATGAGCAATATATATATATATATATATTTGTATTTACATTTATATCTATTTATATCACCTTGAAATCACTGGTTGAGGAAATTTCGTTTCGGATCAACCACTGAACGATTCGTCTAAAACTTCGAAATTTTTTGACGCAAATTCTGTTTAGATATTTGCAATAGAATCTATTAAAGGAAAAGGGAAAAATCAGAATTTAACTAACATTCTAAGTCGCTTAAATAATATTCAACGATTTTAAAATGAATTAAAAATGAAAGAAATAAATAAAAAACGCAATCTTCGCATCATTTGCCGACAAATTAAATTTAAAAAACAAGATTTTTTCAGCATTTCGCAGATGTTAATTTCACTGAATTAATATTACAGAATAATATTATTAATAATAATATTCTGCAATATTATTACAGAAATATTTTTAACTATTTAATATTTTATGGACCAAAGACAACTTTCCCATATTTTCTCTTTCGACAAATCTTCCAGTGAACAACAAAATTTTGCCATTCATCGGCCTTTAGAATAATAAATAATTATTAAGTATATATCGATCGACAAATTAGAAAAAATAAAATAGTAGAACGAAGCAAAAAGAATTTTTGAGAAAGATTTTCGTTTTTATCGTAAGATCATAGAATTTCGTAAGATTCAAAGTTAAAATTCCAAAATATTCTTCTTCAAAAAATAAAGAAACTTTGGATTTCCAGAAGAATGAGAAAATTTTAATAATTAGTTAATAAATTAGCTATCATCGAGAATCAATTCTTTAGCTGTTTTGCATTGATATGCAAACAATGAAATATGCAACATGGAATTCCCAGAGAATTGCTCGATTCGCTATTTGCAAAATCAAAAAATTAATTATATGCAGGGAGTGAAGCGAATAAATATATATGCATATATCCTTAAATTACTGAACAGAAATTTGTGGAAAAGCAATCAAAAATTTCGATTATTTGGCAATTAATAATTTCGATAATCAATCACTCAAATACTGGAAACAAAAAAAACATTCAAAATTTCGGTATTTAATAGCAGTCAACTAATAAACTAAACTAAACTAACATTTTATTCATTTATCTTTATTCTCTAACCGTAATTACTGGGTTTAATTTCGATAACCATAGAAAGGCTCTAAACAAAACGGACCACAATGTATTAAAATTTATTGATATCGAATGCTGCTCAGATTATCACTTCTGATTTATTTATATTTTCTTTTAATCACCTAAAAAACTATTTTATACCTAAAAAACACCTATTAACTAAAACATTTATCTGTTAAAAAAGCAAACGCAATAATAAGTGGTTAAGTATCGAATGTAAAAATTTTTTTAAATATTTATTGATAACCAGCCAAGCAGGGCGACAATGCCATGTGCTTGTATTAATAATAACAATTAAGATAACAGAAAAAGAAAGCACAAAAAAAAGAAAAGAAAAAAAAAATATAACATAAACAAAATTAATATAAAACAATACGACAAAAATTAACAATTTAAAGAGGAAATTACATACCAATATAATATAGTACAATTCGAAGTAACATATATAACCTGAAGATAAAATCGAGATTTCCCATTTCCTGCAGTTCTTGCCTGGTGTAAACTCTTCTCTTTTTTTTTTTGTTTTTAAATAATATCGTAAATGATATTATCTAGTCTTTTTTTAAAGACAGCTAAGGATGACGCACAAGCTACATCGTTCGGTAATTTGTGCCAGTAGTTAATGGTACGAATAAAGAAGTCATGAGTCCTTAGTTTAGTTTTAGTTTAGTTTTAGTTTAGTTTAGTTTAGTTTTGCATATAGGTTTTAGTAATTTTAAGCCATTAGTTCTTGTTGGATTCAAATTTAGTCCAAAGTTATAATATTTCGAGCAATCTAGTTTAACATAATCATACAGAATTTTATATGCGTAAATTAAATCTAGTTTAATTCTACGAACTGAGAGAGAATCCATGTTATGTTGTAGAAGTGTTCTTTTATAATTAAAATTATAATTTTTATTAGGAGAGAGGTATCTTAGAAAATATTTTTGGAGTCCTTCGATTATTTTTTGCGATGTCTAGGGGAGTAACATATAGTATTGTAGTCAAGAAGAGGACCGAATGCTTTGTATAATTTGATAAGAAAACTCTTTCAGTTTTGTTCTTAAACGAACGAAAAATAAAATTTAGTATCCTTGATGATTTCTTTACTATGGTTCTGCAGTGAAAATCGAAATCGAGATTTTCATCCATGATTATTCCAAGATCGGAGATGTGTAGGACTCTATTGATTAAATTACCATTTATAAAAAGGTTAGGAAGATCGAATCCTTTAGAAATCCTTTGATGTGAAGAACGCTACATTTTTGAAAGGAAAGGGTAATTTGCCTGTCATATAGCCAGTCAACTATTCTGTTGAGGTCCTCCTGCAGTGGAGATAGGCTATCCGTTCTACCATGAGAATAATAAATTTTACAATCAACAGCATAAAGATAAATAGTAGAATTTATTACCACTGTGGTGATATCATTTATATATAATAGAAATAGCAATGGCGCTATACAACTGCCTTGGGGAACGCCTGATTTAACAGAAGTCATGTCAGAAAGAGTGTTTTTAACATATACAGCCTGGTAACGATCTTTTATCTGAAACCCAGTTATAGAGGTCCCCTGTTATGCCATAACTATTAAGAATGACCAATAATTTGCTATGGGAAACAGTATCAAAAGCCTTAGCCAAATCTAGGTACACAACTGATACTATTTTTCCATTGCCAATTGATGCTGACCAATCAGAGAGATTTACCAATATTTAGAAGCAAAATGTTTGAACTAGACCAATTTATATCATGAAAGTAGGATAAATTTAAGATGTTGTGTGCAAAATGAAACAAATTTATAATCTATAATGAAGAAAATTTTCACAAAACCGACGAAAAATGAAATTTTTTCACTGTAAAAAGTGCAAAAATACGATAAGAAACATGGAAAAGGAAGAAATAAAAATTAGCACTTTTCGTACTGACACTTCGAAAAATAACAAACAGCAATAAAAAGGATCAAAGTCCATATCAACTAGTTGAAAAACAGTCTTGAAATTGATAGACAAAAAAGATGAATATTTCTGAAATTTGATAGAATGATAACTTGAAAGCTTAGGTTATAATTTCGACAGACGAGCGATTAGCACTCACCGTTTCTGGTCAAGTTTGTCTCATTAGTACAATAAGAAATTTTTGCCAGATTCGTTTGGAAATGCAATTACACTAATGGATTTACAGGAAGAAGAGCTAACTTCGAAACTCGACTCGATAAATTAAGCAATAACTATTTGGCTTATTGAAAGACAAAACAAAAAAATTAATCGAAAAAATCAACCGAATAAAAAATTGTCTCGCACAAATGAACGAAAAACGAAAAATGAAAAAAAAAAATTTAACTTTTTCGTATATAATAAATAAAAAGCAAAATAAGTCAGTGAACTAAGGGAAACAATTTAAAATTTAATTTATAACTTGAATAATTTGAACTGGAATTTGAATACCGTTCAAACCGATAATCTGTAATATTTGAAATTTGAAAAGTGTTTGACTTCAAAATCACAAATTTATCTAAAAAATAAGAAATAAAAAACAAAAATTTACCCTCTATAAATTTGCCTGATCAAATTTTTAAATAAAATGATATAAAATTTGAAAAAGTAATAAAAAATGGTTGTCATTATTAACGGCAAAAATCACAGAAAAACAAAAGATTGTCAACTGTTATTTGCATCGAATATAGAACACAGAATTTTCACTGATAAAAATATGCATAGAAATCAATAATCTCATCCACAACTCACCTAAGAAAGAAGAATTTAAAAAAGAATTATGGAATTATGAAGCGAATGGATGATGTAAATTATTATTATTGCGAAAAGACCATTATGGAATTAGGAAATGAATAAAGGATGAATAAAGATAAAATAAGTGAAAACTCTGGGCAGTGAAAGCAGTATGAAGGCGATACAAGAAGACACCTCAATTTATTTGTTACTGAACTTTTGCTACTGAAAATTTCTCCAACTGTTCAATGAAATCATCTTCTAAACAGCTTGTAGGCATGGGATGCTGTGAAAGTTTTATATATATATATATATATATATATATATATAATAGTGCAACATATTCTTTCAAAGTTGTTTTGAAACATAAGATGGGGCAGAAGCATATGATAAAATCTGGGCTTTGTGGAAGACTATCCTTAGGCTATTAGAAGCTCTATTTTTAATTTTGTTTAAAAAAGCTATCATTGAGCATAAAATTATACGTTAATTAGATTAATTTAGTGGCACAATGTCTCATCGAGAATCGAGAATGACTCGGATTCGAACTCGTACCTAATTTACTTTGAAAACTTCCACGGTGGCTAATACTCACCATTTCTTTATTATCTGTTAGGATGAGAAAGAAGCCACCAGAGGACAGAATTATAGGTGGACTTATAGCACCCATAATTCGCTGACCTTAAATGACTTTTGCTCCTGCCATCAGTCAGATGCGGATGCTTGAAACGATCTTTTGAGCAGTATATCATATATCCACTTTGCATAGCACAACTAACAACTCATTTCAACAATAACCTGTAACGAAAGCATGCAAGCACTATTGGCTATCTCTCCGATTACTCTCCAATGGTCTCTGATCCAAGCCTCCAACTGACCTGGCCAAGCCAGAAACGATTAGCGCAGTTAGAAAGAAGCATTTCTTCATGGAAATTCTGATGCCAAATACCAAAAAACAAATGAACACAAAAACTACAACTGAGAAAAATTATTATGATATTTTAATTTTAATCTTAAATTACATTGTTAATGGATGAATTAAAATATTTACGACTAGGGGAAAATTTTTATAAAAGCTTTGTCCACACAGTAAAAGTTAAAAATCGAAAGGATTCCATTAAACCACGCCAAACGACCCACTTAATTCCCTTCCCCCTTCTTCTTCCCTACCAAATCCACATTTACTCCTAACCAAAATCATTCAGATTTGATTTACGATCCGAAATTTGATCCACTAATAATGTTAAGAAATTCGGCCTTAGGAAAATTCGGTCCTTCTGAACAGCGATTTATTCCCTCTATTTCTGATTTATTATTAAGAAGATCCTGAAAATGATGATTAGGTGTAGTGTTGACTTTAGCCAGTTGACTCTCATCTCTTAAAGCCAAAGATATCGAAAATGAGGATTATTTAGAAAGGACTGGTAAAATAAAAAATTCGCGACTTCCACTTTTCCTCTATTACGATGTTTCTTGCATCTTCTTTTTCTCTTCTACTTTCTCTTCTTCTTTATCTCCTTTATTTTCTGCAGTCTTATCGATACCACTTCATAACCGTATTCTCTTCCATTCCCATGCTATTTCCCCGTCCTTCTAATACCATTACTGGTTAGGTTTACTCGATGGCAAAGGACTCCTCAAGTTACTCTGCACCATCGCTAGTGGTAACAGAAGTCGTTCTTTTTTCCATCATATAAGTCCATATATCACTGGTCTCCCTATATGTCCGAAATCTTTCCAGACTCTATCAGTCCAGGTCTTGACTGATCCTCCTCGCTTATGACGCTAACCATCACAGGGTTTAGCAAGTAACGAAATATGTGTCAATTCCTGTGGTAGAACGTACCCTAACCAGTGAAGTCGACGCTCTATGATAACATTATTAATACGGGTGGTTTTTGAACGAAGGTGGATGCGATCATGTGATATTTTACCCGCTCGACGGAAAATGTACCTTAAACAAGAGTGGTCAAAGACAAATAACTTCTTTATATCATCCACTCCCATTGGCCATGTCTCAGAGCCATATAGCAAAATCGAACGAATCACGGCTATATAGATGCGGACTTTCGTTTTTATGGTGATTTTACGACGATTCCATAAAGGTTTCGTCAACCCGAAGAACGCATTTCTAACTGCCGTGATCCAAGTTATAATATCATCTTTTGCCTGTCCATTTGGTATTAGAGTGGACCTAAGGTATTTAAAATTATGCACTTCCTTAACCAATAAATTTATTAAAAAAAAGCATTTTATCAGCTTCTTGCACATAGGACGAAAAGTCTTTCGTCTTATTAACACTGATCCTGAGTCAGATTCCCGCTGCAGTTGTTGACACATTGTTTAACATTATTTGCATTCCCTTATAACTGGCAGCAAAAAGGACTACATCATCACCGTATTCAAGGTCTGTGATGCTATGCTCTGGACTGCTTTGCACACCTCTTGAGTGCTGACAAGTAATGTCCATTATCTAATCTATCGCATAGTTGAATATTATAGGGGAAATGACTCAACTCTGACCAGTTCTTGTTTCGAAAGATTCTGTTCACCATATACATAGACTTGCGCCAGGGTATGCTAAAAAATGCCTTTATAAGTCGAATGATGTTCTCTAGGACACCGTCACATTTCATCGCTTTCCAGGGTGCTGCTCTATCAATTGAAGGCAGCTGCAAAATCGATAAAGCAAGTGATGGTGAGTTGCTGGTATTTGAAGCGATATTCTAGGATCCTTCTTTGCGTAAATCTGGTGAGCATCCTGGTCCGAATCCAGCTTGGTTAGGACCCATTTTGCTATCTCGTGTTGGCATGAGTCGATTTAGCAGAAGGGAAGCGAAAATTTTTCCGGAGATGTCTAGTAGCCTGATTCCACGATAATTGTCGTAGTACTTCCTACCACCTTTTTTTTTTAGAAATTGGAAGCAGAACTGCTTTGTTCCAGTCTTCTGGTATTATTTATTTTTACTATACTATACTAGAGAGTACACTTGTTGAAGGTGAATGATTGAATAATTTGGCCCGAAGACCATCTTCTCAGGGGGTTTTACTGGCCTTAACCTTATCGATTACAGAAATTATTTCCTCTTTTGTTGAAGGCTTACGATTGTATGGCTCGATAAGCGAATCGGTTATATCCAGGATAACAAATGCCGCATCGTGGGGTTGGCCTCAAAATTCTTTCCATCTTAAGAGGTAATCCTTAATAGCCTTAATAGGCGGCCCATTAATATCCCGTATCATTTCACTGATTTTTTCTCGAGTTATAGTTGCTTTGTGAAAGAGAAATATTTTCCTATTATCGCTTAGCCGAGCCACCGTTTCCGAGGCCGTATCGCTCCAATACCGATTCCTATCCAGTCGTACTGCTGTCGTTGTAATTCTTCGAAGCACCTAATAATCAGGATGATGACATTCGGGCGGTGGCACCGTTTTCAGAGAGTTGCTTCCGACACCCAAGTAGCGCACTTCATACTAGTGAGGAAGTGACTGACTTTTGTAAATATATTTTTATTCATGGCCAGTATTCAATCACCGTTCCAGAAATGTCATTGATATTCATTTCATGAGGTATTTCAATAATACGGTTTGAAATGCGCTTATTGTTTCCTGATCTTTGCTATTTCCCCACAAATAATTGACCTTCCTTATCATAACCTTTCTAATCTTTATTCTTTGCCTTTGCATTTTGACACATTTCTAAATAATTTCCTCAACAGAAACTCTGAACCTAGCACTGCATCAAATAGGGTGGAATAATCGAGAAATTATTTCAAAAAAATTAAAAAGGAGAAAGTTCCACCATATTAAAAAAGCTGATATTTATAAGGAAGATATTTTATGCTTTAAACTTCCCTTCGATGTAGTACAAATAACGTTTACCAAAATCGAAAAGCTAGTCCAAATATAAAATTTTTTAAAATTTATTTTGAAATTAATTTTTACATATTTTTAATCACACATAAAGTTTACACATAACACCATGACATAAACTAAAACAATAAAATATACAATTAGGTATATATAAAATGTTGAGATGACCTCCTCGGTGAATCTTCAACTAATGATGTTGAACTATCTATCTCAAATTGATTTATATTGGAAGATGGTTTATGTATAAGCATACGAACTTGCCGCAATGATATATTAACATCTCGAAATAATTGCATCTAAAGTAATACTTTAAGCAATAAAATCAGAAAGGTTCTTTTTGATAAATATAAGGTTTAAAAACAAAACAAGAATCAAATAACGTTTGCCAAAATCATTTGAATCAGATATTGAAAATCACCGAATAATTTTACAAGTCAAATAAATATTTTTTTAAAAATGTTTTATATTAAATCTTTGATGGTTATTAATGTCAATGAAACTTAATGAAAATGATAAATGAAACCTGAAATATTCCAATAATAGTAATTAAGAAGCCAATAACATTTCCAAGAACATCGCTAGCACCTAAACAAGACCATTCCTTATACAATATCGATGATGCCAATATTACGAACGATGTGAAAAATACGTAGTATATTGGCGTAACCATTGACGTATTGTACATATCTAATGATTTATTTAAGTATATCTGCAATATTTATTAAGATAGTTTTGGACACAACTTATATAAAAGAAAAAGTGCTCTTTCCAGAGAGACTACTATAAAAAATTCATTCGTTTCTAAAATCTGAAATTTTAAATTTTGAAGAATTTTAAGATATTATAAGATATTTCTAGAATTACAATTTTAAATTTCTCTGCGATAGTATTTTGAATGATCATTTAATAATAAACCATAATAATAATAATCATTTAATAATAAACCACCCAATGAAAATTTTTAATTCAATTTCGAAATTTTTAAAATCTTTTTCGATTTTAAAAAATTTGTTAAATTTATAAACATCATGAAACCAAAAAAAATAACTACGGAAATGGGAAAAAGGGTTATATGTGAAATGTGAAATAAACTAACAAGTTGCACAGATATGCAAACAACAACCGCAGCAAGCCAGCACCACGTAAGGACATTGGTTAATTGCTGTTTACCGCCAAGAGTCTCTTTTATCGCCAAGCCAAGACCTTTCACTGATAAAACTGATAACGAACCAATTAATGAACATATTGCTATATATATTAAAATATTCGAACGACCATGCCGGGGTGCAATATATATAACCAATATCAATGTGACAATAACAACAGTTACCACATAAAGAATAAATACTGAAAATTACCAATAATTAATGTCAATCATTAATCGCGAAATAATTAAATAATTAGGTAATGCAATGCAATATATTTATTTAAATATTTAATATTTTATTTATCTATTATAAAATCAATTCCATGAGAGTTTCTTAAATTATTCGATTTTTCTTTTTTTGTCTAGAAAATTACAATTAAGAGAGTAAAGATAGGCAAGTGACTTTCATGTATCATGGACTCGACTTTTTCTTAATAAAAGCAAAGCCATTACCATCACTACCATTAAAGAAGAAAACCAGGATAATGCCGAATACAAATGTATTTACATTTGTATTTACAAAGTAACTCACTGGCAAAAGATTATTATTCTAAAATCAAGAGAGCCAGTCAAACCAGAAATGATGAGAGTGCTGTTGGATGATGAATTAATAAAAATAAGCAAATATCTTAGAAAGAAAATAATGACTAAAATAAATGAATAAAGTAAACCAATTTATTTTTATTGCAGAAATTTTGAAAAAAAAAACTGAGAGGACCAGGATCTTTCATTTTCTGTGCAAGATCAGCCATAGATGAAACTTCTTCCTCTTTCGGTGAATGAATCACTATAACTGTAGAACCCAAAAGGCATACAGCACATCCAATTTTACCCAATAAATTGAGTCTTTCTTTGAGTAAATGAGATGATAATACCGCACTAAAATTGAATATTTAAAAAAATGAATTAAAAATATAAAGTAAATACCTTTTTCTACCAATCTTATCCCAATCTTCGCTCTTTATCGCTGAATTATAACATCTTTTATAATTTTTTTTACTTACGTAACGATGACGCTAAGAGCACCGAGAGGAGTCACCAAACTTGCTGGAGCAAATGCATAAGCAGCGAAATTACACGCTTCACCTGCACCCACTACAATCAAAAACATTTATTAAAAAATACAAAGAAATCATAAGATTTACGACAGTCGAAATTTTAAAATCTGTCATTTTTTTATTTCTTGATAAAAATATTACACATCTCGAAAAATTTTTTTCTTTTTTCTAATACGACGGCAGTTGAATGGTGTATTAATTAACCAACAGTTCAAGAATCTTACTTCTTGAAATGAACTTTGAAATTCGGGTAGTAGTGAGAGAACATCTCCCATAAATGACTAACAAAACGGCCTCACTCTTAGTAGTGACAGTGGAGCCAAAGTGTTTAGTACAAATCCCACCATTTAAAACTTTTTGTCTAGCATCAATATGTTTAACTGAAAAACAAAAAAAAAAGATAATGACTTACTAGTAATGACTCCAAGCCACCATAACCATTCTTTTAAATAACCATAACCGCCTTCAGAAGCACGTTGTGAAATATCAGCAGAATGAGAAAGTTTTATCAATGCTTTCTTTTTGATAATAAAAGAACTTCCAATGAATAAGGATGATGAAACAGCCAAACCAAGACCAATATAGAAATCTAATAAAGAATTACCCGTTGCTGATATCGCCAGCCTTGCTGCTGATGAATTTATTGCATCCATACCATCAGTTCTGAAGTTACATAAAATTATTTGCAAATGATCTCACATGATATGACATCTCAGATATCTCAGATGATATCTCAGATGACAGAAGTTTATCGAAAACGTTTTCGAAAGTACTTATAACTATATATATATATATATATATTTGTTATATTTATGATAGCCTATTACGACAAGTCAAAGGCGCTTCAGTTTATTGCAATTCACAACAATTGAAAATGAAAAAATAAAAATGAAAAACGGAAGGATTTTCGGGATACAAATTGTTGAATTCTGCTTTTTATTCAGGCAAAACTATTTCAAATTAAAACATTTTTTATGTAAAAAATTCATAAACATTCATCATGCGGTACGCCAAATCCTTTAGAAAAACAATGCTTAAACAGAATTCATGTTTCACAAAAAAAAATCCAAAAACAAATTTTAATCAAATTTCGATAAAATTTATTCGATTTTTTGCGTTATTTATTTATGAAACTATCTTAAATCGCTTCCCACTTTTATTTTAACCAGTCACTATATCAATGAACATTTATTCCCTCCGAGAATTGGTGTCTAAAGTTATTCTTGGAATATGCGGCGATATGAGTTTTAAAATTTTTATTTTATTTACTTTAACTTAAAAAAAGAAATATTAAATAAAGTGATCGTCTAAATCAAGCCATATTCTGTTCACTTGAACATCAGACGCCACCATAAGATGTTAAATCGTCAGAATACACCATTAAGACGAATAGGCTACAAAATTCGTTAATAAATTATTATAATTTTAATTGTAATTTCCCAGTAGCTGCCAGTGTTGCAATGGAAAATGATGTGAAAATGAATTTAGAAAAAAATAAAAATAAAAAGTAAAAATTTTTGTCTCTTAAATGATAATGATTTTTATCATTTTATCAAAAAATTACAAAAAAGATTGAAAAAACAGTGAAAAAAAGCAAAAAATTTTTTTTCGACAAAAAAGAAAAACAGATTGACTGATGAAATAAAGGAATCATTTAAATTAAGTAAATTAGCTGATAATTTTTTCAGTTACTTAAGTCTTTAAATCTAAATTATCAGAAAAACTTTGAAAACTTAAAGCCAAAATATTTCAATCTTATTTTATTGTTGGTATTTTAAATTTTATTGAAATTGAAATTGAATTTAAAAATTTAAAAATGTTTTAAAATAACGATGGATAAATAAGAAAATCCTTTTAAAAAATCCGTAAAACGAAGTAAAATATTAAAGAAGTAAGATCAGTAAAAGTAATAAGAGTAAAAACAATAAGATTAAGAAAAAACTGAAAAAAACAAAAAACTGAACCTTTTTCTATATTAATAAAAATTGAAAATAAATGAAGAAAAAAGCTTCACTGTTTTTTATATAATCTGAAATATTACAATAGATAGTCTATTGTTACTAATAATTATAAGTTTTAAAAATAAAACGAAGGAATGTGCAGATGAATTTCAATGTTTCAATACGTCCGATAAGTATTTTCGTAAATTTCCAAACAGTTTTCACTAATTTTCATTATTTATTATGATAAGCGAAGTGAACAAATAAATAGATGGTCGTTTCTCACTTTCAGATAGGCTCGCTCCACTAGGTATGACGAAAAACTTTTGCCAGTGGGTCAGTTAGAGATAAAAATATAAAAGGGACCAGCACCACTCAGATTTTTCAAATTACTTACTTCTATCGAAACTCTCAATGAGATAGTGATTTGGACACACTCGTCTATCGTGCCTCTACTAAAAGCCAGTATTTCCAAGGAAACAAACCATTTTCTCATTTGTACTAAACCTTAATTTATGTTAATGAATTTTGAAAAATTTTGAAAAATGATGGATCAATATTAAACATTAAAAAAAACAGGTTTTCTGCAAATATTAATAAATCTAACCGAATAAATAAAGTAAAGTAAAGAATGGTAAAATTTGATTTAACTGATCAATTGATAAAATGGCAACTAATTGCGACAATTATTAAAGAATAAAAGGACGAGAAACACTGAGGATCCGATCCAATTTACTTCCTTAATATTAAATATTTCCTATTCTTTTCTATCGCATTCACCATTTCCTGGTTTACATTGGTGCTTAGCTATTTTTGAGATTACGGTATCGAATTGAAAACAACACGTCATATAAGCCGTATTAGATTAATATCTTTAAAATTGGACAAAATAATAAATGAATAAAAGAACGCCTAAGACAATAGAAACAGCAATACAGTCGCTATATACGACAGAATGCACTGATAACGAATAGTGCCCAATCAATAATAATAAAATCATTTAAATCACTTGTCACTCATATAAAATAAAATAAAATAAAAATCTGGAAAAAACCCAAGGTTATTTCCCAATTTTTTTCATTTTTAAAAAAGTGGTTAGTGATTACTATTTTGGCCCTATTTGATTTTCAGTATGACAAGAAATTTTCACCAGAGTATCATATGAAAATAGAAATATAGGTGGAGCCTCGAGCACCACTGGAACTTTATAATAATAGATTCATTTCTATCGAATGCAGAACCAGAAAAAATTCACCAAAACATTTTTTAAAAAATTTTTTTCAAAATAACGAAAGCACCTTTTTTTAAGCCAAAAGTTAACAAAAAAAACTCTATGACAACAGAATTCGAAGATTATTCCTAATGTTTTCTTAATGTTGCCTAGCTAAATCTCATTTAATAACATCGCTTAGGTTCTAAAAAATCAATCACTATTATTTAAAAAGATTTACTTCGAAAAAAAAAATTTCACTGTTAATGGTTGCTGACGATGAAAACGGGACAGTGTCATGTTAAGACTATCAAAGAACATATTACTCTTTGAGCTGAACTATGTGTTATGTGCCACCACAGATATAGCTGAAACTCTGTCCAGCCATATATTTGTATAATTGCACGTCGCCAAAATAACAATAATTCCTTCATTAAAAGCTCAATGTAAAGCCCCTATAGATAACGGTCTTAGATTTTTAAAAATTGTCTAATATTCTTCACAAATCACCTTTAGCAAATTTATTCCCTAGGAATGAAGGAAGGAACTAAGGAAGGAACACCAAATAACTGGAACAAAGCAGTCCTGCTCCCAATCTTCAACAGGGTGATATAGCGACAACATCGAGAGTCCATTAGATATTTCGGAGATTTTCGCTTGCTGAATAGACTTCATTACAACAAGACGAGCCATAAGCAAGTTGGATTAGATGGTGACCAAACATTTTAAGGAGAGTGCTGAAATATTGCTTCAAATATCTGCGACCAACCGTCACTTGTTTCATCGATTTTGCCTTCGATTCAACTGATAGAATCGTGTTTTGGAGAGTGATGGAATGTAAAAATGTCGAACTGCGCCACAGGTCTAAATCCTTTTTAGGTAATAAGTGATGTCCGTCATAGATATGTCCGTATAACTTTTTTCCTACAATATTCAACGCGATAGAATGGATTATGGCGACCTTTTGTAGGGATTCAAGAGATGTACAAGTTCAGAGTATAGTATCGCAAATATCACAGATATGTGCATGAACACGCATATGAGAGAACTTTTTTTACTGACGGAAGAACTACAAGGAGGTAGCATATCCATAGTCGCAGTAAAAATCGGGATCGATGCAAACGAAAGTTTTATCGTTGAAATTCAGGCCAAAATTCATGAAAATTAGAAAGGAAGAAAATAGAAAAATAGATAAAACTCTTTAAAAAAAGATTTGGGTCTAATTTAATTCATCCTACCAGAAGTTAATAAAGACATACCTTAACCATGGATTAAAGAAGTGGCAAGATTTAAATCTTGGATTCATTCTTATACAAATGACGAAATTAAAGCGCGGATAACTGCAACTAGAAAATATGTTTTTTCGTCTGGTGAACTACTTAAGAATCGCCGTTAAATCACCATTAAAACGGAAGTTCGCATTTGCAATCAGCCATCTTGGAGCTGTGAAACCGACCAATGATGGTGCAAGATTTATTTATAAGCAACATTCCTTTAACCATTCTAAGGTATATTTTACGATTAAAATCGCTTAATTTCAATATCGCTCAAATATGCTTGCATTCACGAAATTGTCACCTATGCTAGTTAGGAGCTGTTCTTCAGCACTTTTCGCAGATCTCTCTAATGCTAAATTCTATGAAGGATGGCATCAAAAGCGATAAGATCCAAACATTGCTCATAGAAGTGGCTTTGAATATATAGGCATCCCATACGATACATGGGCCTAGGAGATGAAAAAAGTGTTTTCATTATTCTTGGAAATGGCATCAGTCGAGAAAACAACTTACAGTACCGCTACAGCCAATGGAATCAGCCTGACAAGTAATAATGAGAACTATTAGAAGAAGAAAAATGCTCAACTTTTAAATGTTAAAGAAAATTCTTACGCAATATTAAATATGAAACCTTTTAGTTCATTAAAAAACTTCGTCAAATCCTAAAAATTTAACTTACAGGAAAAATATTTTTTTTACTTAAATTATTAAAATTATGCAATAAACTAAAAAGCAATCCAAAAAAATTATGGTTTTATTAATTCACGGATTTATTATTGGAAGCAACTAAAATAAATATAGTGAAATATGGTTATACAATATATAACCATAAATTAACCATAAATTATAACTGAAATCTTCTTTGATTTCAACTCAATGAATTCAATGAATGTGGAAGATAATTTGCGAAAATAACCTGCACAAGTTCCAATTAGCAAAATTATCCATCTTTCACTTAAATCGATTCCATTTAATTAATAATTACAACCAATAGTATTTCCAGCTGCGATTTAGTAATTCCCCGATTTTTTAAACAAAATATTTTTTTAAAAAAAGAGACATTTAAATAATTGCTCATTAATTAACTAATTAATTAATTAAATATTAATTAATTTATCTAAAAAAATGTGATATAAAATTATTATAATGACGAAATTGTTCGCTTTTCATTCATAATCATATTCAAGATAATTTAATAATAAAATTATTAATTATATCAACAGTAAAAACAGTAAAAACTTAGAAATACATCATCGGAACTAAGTTGTTCTTTCCCAATAAATTAGATTTATTCTTATAGATTTCATCTGGATTAGATTTTAAACATGTTGTTAGAAATGAAATACAATTGTACTGAGGTCTCCCAAGTATCTCTGTGACGAAGATGTCTCACTCTAAAAACTGGAGAAAATTGTAACCAAACTGTAGAAATATTAAGTATGCCACCATAAACCCCACTGAACATTATAAAATTTAAGTGAAATTTCATGAAAAAATGAATGGACAGAGATTTATCGGCTTGTTGAAAAAAGTCCAATAAAAGATATAATTTATCGTTAAACAGTTATTTCATATCATATTATAATTAAAATTTTATTAAAATCATTTTTTTGTTAATGATCTAATTGAATAAAAATATGGCTTTCAGCGAAAAAGCTAAGATGAAAAAAGGAAATGAAATTTCAAAAACAAGTTTTCTTATCATCAAAATAAGATAAAACCAGTTCGACATTTATTTAAAAGGCATATAATAAGATATGAAGAAAATTTCAAATCTGTTGTTTCAAATGATATTTTTTATTACCAATAAGTTATCTAACGAATAACAAATCTATCAAGTTTTAATAAAGCACCGACTCTTTCATCTATTTTTCCAATTTTGATCAAAAAGAAATTAAACATTTTGAAAAAAATTGACCAAAACCCGAAAAGCAGCATTAAAGTCTCCAAACGATACGTGAATTCCAAAAATTCTTAAAACCAAAGAATAAAAAGAGCTCATAAACAAACCTTTCAGAATATACTTTCTGAACCGGAAGAACAGATGATGATATAAGCATTGAATTCTGCAACGATTCATTGCCTTTTGCAATTGATAAACGAAAAACATGAGGTTCCATAAATAATTCAGTTAAAGAAGGTGAAATATTCAATAATCGATATTTAAACACTAAAAAAAATAAAAAAAACTAAAATAAAGTAATTAAAAATTAAAAGGAAAAAGAATAGGAAAAATGTAATAAAAAACAAAATTTTAAGGATTTCAATAAAGAAATAAAATTAATCTCTGAAAAATTCTAGAAAGTTAAAGTTACGAAGTAAAAAAACCCTCTCAAAAGCGATCTTTGAGAGGAAAATTTTATAAAAATAGTAAAAACAGAAATTAAACGAAAGCAAAAGAAAAATAACAAGAAAAAACTAGTAAGTATTTGTTAAAGGTTTACGCAATTCTTTTCATCAAATAAAAATAAATATTCTCTTTTTCTCTTTCATTGAAAAAAAAGGAAATCATTAATTTTCTCTATGCAAAAAGCAAATAATTAAATAATTTCCCTTACAAAATGCAAAAATTAATAAAAAATAACTTGGTACTTTTCGCTTACACCGACAGCAGTAGAAGAAACAACGGAGTTATACAAAAGAAAGATGATCGACTAATTCTTTAGTATTAAAAGTGAAATACGAACTGTGGTGAATTAAGCCTTCTTCTAATAATCAATCTATATTTCTACTAATCAATTTACTCTTCTTTAGTTTCTTTTCCGCTTTTTTTTACAATAATCACCATTTCTAATTTAGTTGGCTTTACCTAACCACTAAAATCAGAAACATTTTCTCTCCATTCGGAAATTTCAAAAATTTCCTTTTCTTAAGTCCACAGCCTTTTAATAACGTCAACACAGGATAAACTTTACCGCTATTAAAATGATACTTTGAAGAGATGATTTCGAGTCCGCAATGGCCAGAAATATTTTCTTCTTCTTCGTTGAACAAAGATAATTTGAAAGATAATCAGTGGATTCGAAATAGTTATGGGGTGGCAGCTCTCTCACACTCAATGAGAAACATCATCCAGAATGTTCGGGCAGCACTCCAGACACTACCTGTAATTGAATCCCTATGATTCCTTAACGTCAGTCGATAGACATCTCTAGCTTGTGATGCCAACGCAATCGAAAAATACGAAAATTATCAAAATATATTGATAAAATACAACTAGCCTATGGTAAAAAGAAGTTTTTTCTCATTCGCTTTCAGTTTTTTTCTTTATTTTTTCAAAACCGACTGCCCTTGTGTAAAAGAGAATATTTCTGGATAAATATGATATGATAAGAATCACCTAGCCGAATTAATATTCCAATTCATCCTCACAATAAATCTGAAAATATTAATGAGAGAAAAACTAGAAGAAACTTGTGGCAACTTGAGGAAAAAAATCAAATATTTAAAGTCGAATGTGCCAAAGCAGGCAATGTTGTTCAAGGCTTATATCTGCCATATGATAACGGAAATGAGCGTTACTCCTCCTTCAAAGCTTATTAAACCAAAAACAAGAATTGAACAGTTATTTACCGCTGAAAGCCATATGTAAAAATGCTTAGTTATCTATCGTTAAAGATTTAACGATTATATACCCCTCATAAATTCGTTACAGAGCGCATATTTCTGGCAAGAAGACTCATTCATTCAAATTGCTAAGAAAACCATAAAAAGAATGGCTGGAGATGGACAATTAAAAATAAGTGAGCAAACTATTAATTGCATAAAGAATTCGAAGGCTTTATTCGACAAATTGACGTAATCTAAATAAATACTTCGCAAAAAACATCTACAAAAGCTGTTATCGCATATGTCGCAGATGAAATAGATTGATTTTAAAAATTCGATGCTTGTACAAAGCAAAGATTTTGAGTATTCTGGGCACTAATGGTGATCGAATCACCAGAACATTTTAAGAAAGAAACCAGCACTTTCACTGGCAATTTAATTCTACACCTGACCACTTCATCCGTCCAAGATTATCTCTAACGATTGGCGAACCTGTCATTCACGATGAAGAAGAAAATTATGGAAAGCAGATCGCTAATTACCATAGTGCTAACTACGTCTATAATCTGCAATCCGATAACAAAAATAAAAATATAATTATCTACTGCTTAACGAAATTCCACTGACTAATTAAAATATCAAAATTAAAATAATGAGAAAACGAGGAAAACAAAAAAACGGCTACAGCTTCTTAATTGACGACCGAAGTATACTTATAGATCATATTAAATGCTCCAATATACCAAATTTCAAGTACCATTTCGTGCTAAAGCAACCTCTGTGACTCAGCTGGGAAACGCTTATACACTAAGTGCACCTACTAATGTATCAGAAAGATCACTGATCACCAACGATCGCCATCACTGCTATCTGCTCAAACCGATGAATGCTTACGCTTGCGGAGAATACTGAAAAGATGAAGGGATTTCTCGAAGAGGAAAATATGGAAATACGGTATACACGAAAATAATAATGAAGTTGGATCTACCGAAAAAACTCGTTTATTTATTCCTCAATAAAATATAAGTAGAATGAATAAAAATATTTTGTGGTCATTTTAATTCCACTTTCGACATTTCCCTCCTACAACGCATCTTAAATCAAACACGGAAATTTCCTGTTCCTCGTCAGTCCTTGCAATTCTTCAGCAATACTTAAAATAACTTCCCCTCCTCCCAATTTCACCTTCCACCACTACCACCATTCCCCTACATATCCTTAAGCATGGAACAATTTCTACCAATCAGCTTTCTTAACTAATAACGAGAAATCAGTTGGTCGGTCGGTCGTTCAGTCGTTCACTAAACGTCGTTTGCAGAAATTTACTATTCATCAGCTCAACAAATGCTGCGCGTTTTGCGGAAGTAAATTATTTCGAGGAATATGATTTGGGAGTTCAATTTTCTGAGTGAAAGTTTTGAGTCCTGGCAGCTCGTGGAAACCTCGACATCTCAAATGTCCTCGGGAATCTCCGCCGAGGACAACTTTGGACGATGAAGCTCGCCTTACTTTCACTATCCCATTTTTTATTTGTAATTCATGCAATGTAACCGTTCATGTATTGTTGAGGAATCGTAGACAAATTTTGTTTCAGTCGTTCGGCGAAAAGAGCGTGCGAATAGCGCAAATGTCGGGCATTCCTATGGATTGGGCGATGATTTGTTCTATTTCCGATCGCGAGAAACACATGGAGCGTTTATTGTAAGTTCCATTTTGTTTTGGTTTCCGCTTTTTAACGACTTTCTGCAATTAACTCATTTTCGCCTTTTGTTTAAAATGAAATTTTTAATTGTTTTTTTCTGATTCTAATAGCTTTCTCATTTTTGTAGCATTTATCACTTCCTTATCATTTCCTTTTGCTGGCTGTATGGCTGTTAGGACGTGAATCTTTCATTGAAGAATCATATAGGGATACAAGTTCGCATTTTCGATTCTCTCACTCTCGTCAGGAGAAGGCGTACCGTGCCTCTCGATCGCCGTGCAGCACGCCACTTGCCATATGAATTTGAAAAAATGTCGTAGGTGCGAAAACTTGGTTGAGGCATTTTCCCTATGCATCTTTCGGAAATTGTCTCTTCGCATCAGATAGGTGCTTTTAATGGGTTAATGGTACTATAACGAAAAAAGATGTGGAATTTTATGAATTTTCCACGAACTAGATCCTCATTCCAGTGAGCTTTTTTTTTTTAGAACTTTTGGTAAATGGCTTACAGATGGAATTACCAAAAGGTCATATTTATTTGGACAAACGCATGGATTTAATTTGGAGCCCAAAACCGTTATATATACAACCCCAGATGAAGTAGGTGAAGTCAAAGACGCATATGAGACTGTTCATCATGGTTTGTAAATGTATTTATTTTTTTGCTCGAAAAGTCATTTTATTATTAAATATTTATAAATTAAACTAACGATTAACTTTTTCTCCAAGTGTCCCTTTAGCAAAATTTGTCTTGTCCGACTAACCAACGTAATAAGCCCTAATTAGCCCTAATGGTGAGCGCTTTTAGGAATATTTATGTATAATCTGAAATGTACGGGATAGCAGTGTGAGTGATAGTTCTACAGTACGGATAAAAGTTTAGTCCCTATACCCCAATAAGAGTAAGTATGTGTTTAAAAAACTGAAAACTGAAGAGATGCCGGCGACCCAACTGCACTTCTACCAGAAGTGGTGAGTGCAAAGCACTTAGAAATGCGGTATTGTGAAGTTTTTGTCACTGATTTTCTTAATTATTTAATACTTTATTCTTAATCTTTTTTTTAGTTTTATCCTCAGTTTTATATAAATTTTGTGATTTACAATTCAATTTTTATTTTTAGAATATTCATCAGTAATATTCGTATTGCATGTACTTGATAGTCGAGATTCGCGCGAATATCACTTAATGAAAAGGCTTTCGGAGCACAATTCGCTTATTCGTCAAGGATTTCTACTTGAGACAATTTTGAATGAAAATTCTGATGTATTCAGAGATATTGTTTTTTTCGGTTCAATAATTCAGTGGATTTCGAGAAGACTACATGAAATCGTCTGTCACAAGGATTCGTAAGTATTTATCGAATTTCATTGAACTTTGTTGAAATTTAAATATTTTTGACGTTATTTATAGTATGTTTTTGTAGCGTCAACACTTATTCATCTCATTTGACTGAATTTTAGTTCAATTTATTCGATTCGTGTTGGACAGCCAAATGAAATGCCTCGTCATTTTGTGATACATGATGGTACCAATGACCTAAAAGATATAGTTGATTCAGTTTTGCATAATAATTTGTCTTTCAGTAAGTTAAGCATTTCTTAAACAATTTTTAAGTAAAAACTGTTGTGATTCTTTTTTATTTTCTGTTTTAGCTGGCTTGAGTGATTGATTACTAGGAAAAGATCCTTCGCTAATGAATCATGAAAAATGGAACTATCTCAGTAGTAACCAATTAGATCTTGTTGATTTTTCAAAATTATTTTAATTGATATTGCATTTTCTTTCTTTTGATTTAAAAATACATATTCGAAGATGAATTTAATTAATTTTTTGTTTGGAATGCCTAGAAAAAATTTTGATCTTGAACGTAGCACTGGAAATCTTTCTCGTCAAATTTCTTCATATTCTGAATTATTTATATTTATATTATTTTTCGATTTTTTTAGCAGACATCGAATCTTCATTGAAAGTAAGCGGTTATGATCCGTCGTTTAATCAGTATGATATTGCGAAACTTTTTTTTGAATATAAAATTTTGCAAGTCAATTTGCTTTTGGATTATGCTGTTGTAGTTCTTGGAAGTAAATTTCAAGCGGCTCATGCGGCACTTCGGCACAGAAAAGATTCTGTCGCAAGTGATTCAGATATAAAAATTACGGCTTTAGGCGATGAAGTTAATAGAGAGATTGCTTCATTCGATTTAGACGTCACGTATTCCGATAATTATGTTACTTGATTTATCCTTGATGCTTCTTTAACTCATCTTGGTATGAATTATCCAATTTTTTCTTCTCTAATCTGATTTTCTAATCTTCAACTTTTCAATTTTTCTGTTTTCTCATTACAATTGTTTTTTCTTTGGCGAAGGTATGGAACTGTTGACTATTTCTTTTCCAAATACCGTCAATTGTTATCCTTTATGATTTGTTAACTCTGATTTTGAATTTATTTGCAGATCGCTCATATTACTCACATGATTTGTATTTTGCCTATTTTTTCTTTCCATTTTTTACTTCCCCTAATTTATTTTTTTAAAGCATTTCAGAATGTAACGTTACGAAATAAAAGAAAATCTTATGTAAAAAAACTTTCCCCCCCCTAACCTTTTATCGGGCATATTTTGTTGATAAAAACTTTGTTCTAAAAATTTATTCACGATAAAAATGTGTAAAACCACAAAAAAAATATGCCAATATCAGCGGAAATTGACATTTAAAAATATTGCAATAAACAAACAAGATGTTGCTATATAATAATGTTCGAAGAAATGAAAAAACTTTCACCACCACCATAAAGGAATTGGTTGACGAAGTGCGAGATCACGACACTGGCTATTCATTTTCCAATTTGGGTCAACGTGAATTGGTATGTTTCGCATAACTGTTTGATGGGTTTCACGCGGTACCCATACATTCAAAATACCTTCTTCGTTAAGTTTTGATTTCAGTTCGTCCTTCTTCGCATCATTTGGTAAAATAAATTGACGAATAAAATGACGCTCTACGTTACTACCATTTTCTTCGCGTTCGATATGATGACCTTCCACAATAAGCGCACGCTCATTTACTTTTACAGAAAGTTCGTCTGGTTTAAAATTTGGGACGTAAAGCTCGATCTCATATGGTTTTTGCTCTGCGTTCGACTTTTCCATCTGCAAAATTTCAACTGAAAAAGAAATAAATTCTCCATAAAAAGGTTTTTATTATTTCACAAATAATACCAAATGCAAGGATAATAAAAATATGCAACGGTGATATGTGATGAAAATAAATGAAAAGGCAGTATCATATATATAACAAAAATTTTAGATAATTTTAGTCCAAAATATTCTTTTTTTTATAGATTTACAATCTTTTTAATGTTTATACAGGTAATTATAAATTTATATGTATATTTATATGTATATGAACCTTGCCAGTCACCAAGTACGCAACTGGCGTAATAAGATGGACAAAGGAAAATATGGAGGCTGTTGATATAAAAATCAGCAAACTTCTCATAATGCACGAAAATTTCCATCCCATCCCAACCCATGTCCAATACCTAAAGGCTATACACCAATCGGAAAATGGGGTTTAGTGAATGTAAAAGCCACTACCTTGAACGAAACTCGAAGCATCCCGAAATATAGAAACATTCGAAAACGATCAAGCAGAAGAAATATCAAGGGGCAAAGCAAATTAGATCCTCCCTAGATTAGCTCGGAGATATTCCTCATAAAAACTTAGAGAAGTAATTAAGTAAATCCAGTGATAATTGGAGCACTTGGAACTGCGATCCTTAAATTAGAAAAGTGGCTTCAGCAAACTCCAGAAACGAAATCATAAATCTCTATCCAGAATAGAGCACTAATAGGAACAGCTAAAGGGATTGCAGAATTCGCAATCGCCCAAGCATTCAAAGTTGAAAATTTGTTTTACACTGACTTACATGACGTAGTATAATCGCAGTGGTCTCTAGTTTCTGTCCATTGCAAAAGTAGTGAAAACTGGGATTTCAAAGATGCCTTACGCTGTCAAAATCTCTGAAGGAATTTGTGGATCGAAAGAATTCTACAAGTTTAATTCAAGAAAGGTTCCAATCCCACATAATACATTGCGGAACAAGCATGTATGATGGAGAAAAACGGTGGCAATTGGGTTTCCCTCGAGAATCGATGAAAATGCGTTCGTTATCAGCTTTTCTAGAACGAAATTTTTTTGCAGTAAAAATGGATTCCTCTTCTAACAGTTCTCACCATTACTGGTTAGGCTAGCTCCGCTGGCTACAAGGGTAAAATATCTCCAAGCTGCTCGGTCCAACGCCATCGCTAGTAGTACCAGAAGTCACTTCTTTTTCCCATCGTCTAAGTCCATATATTGCTGGTCCACCTATGGCTGGTTCAAAATCTTTTATCACTATATCAGTCTAAGTTCAAAGACTACTATGTTCACAGTAGGTGGGCGTAAGAAATAATCTAGTAATTTAAAACGTGGTGCAAAACAATTATGGCAGAGTCATAGAGAAGCAATCTGTACTATGCACTAGCCAAAAAAAGAGATGATCACTCTGTATGATAATGTGACATACACTACAAAATCACTTTGCAAAAATTTATAAAAATAAATATAGAAATCCATCCATTCCTCTGATCTTTCAGCAATAGACCGCCATTCCATCCATCTCTCGATACTTTGGAAGAAAAACATTTTCAAAAAAGAGGACCTTAAAACCATCTTCCGGAAGTGTACTGATTCGAGACATCTATGCAAATGGAATAAAGTACTTGGACTGATATAAGCTGGAAAAACTATGTTTATCGTGAACAAAAATATTGATTTTCAATAGATATATAGTCGTACAAACTAAACAGAAAAGCATAAAAACATTTAGAATATTGCTTACAAATTTTATAAATTATTCATAAAAACTGTAAAGTCCAAATAAACGATTATAGATTAAGGTAAAAATTATAAAAAGTTAAAAAATATAGCAGAAATTCCAAAATATAAAATTAAAATAAAATCAAAGAAATCGTAAACCAAAATTTAAAAATAAAGGAACAAAATAACGAAATATCCAGATAAAACCTCTGCCAAAAGAACCTAATTCCGATAACCAACAGAGCAAAACAAATGGTGAATGGTTTTGTCAGAAGGACACTGCAACGAAATAAAGCGGGATTTGAGTACCATTCAAAACTCTTTCCGACTGTTCAACCGTCCAATCGTTCCTCCACTCAACCTTTCATCTGTTCCCCCATCCAACCCTTCACCCGCCACCTCACCCAACTGCACACCCTCTACTATTGAATCACCCCCCACGACTATACATTTTTATCTAAAAAACAGAAGGAGACGATTTTACACGATCAAACAATTTATATATGAACAGAATAGAACGGAGTAGAATATTCGAGAATTGTGTAGAAAATAACCTTAATGACAGAGATATATAAAGAGAATCAGAATCTACTAGTTTGCAGCCATTAGTTGCGCTAATTGTCGGGTCCGGGAGGTAAAAGTGCATTTATAACTGTTATAATTGCATTGCTGGTTTGATGTGCAACGGAATGCGGATAATCGTGGTAGGAAAGCATTAGAAACTTTACTGGAGAATTAAGATTGGGGAAGGAAATATTAAAGGAATAAATGTAGCATAATAAGGAGAAATCACAAATTTTTATACTTTTTTGTATTGCACTATAGTAATTTATAATAATACAAGTGGGTACTCGTCATTTCCTTTTAGACTGGTTGCGTGCAATGATGTGATAAAAACTGTAGGCATTCCCGCCGGAGCCGATGTAAGCCACTGCGAGCCGATACAGATTATTATGAGTCAATGTTTTTTTTAGAGAGTCCTCACCATTACTGATTAGGCTCACTCGGCTAGTTTGACGCGCTAGATAAATGTGCTAGGAGTTCCTTGGCGACAGAAGTACAAATGAGCCGCTAGCATTACCCAGATTTCCTCCTGCGGAACCTCGGCATCGGCGCTTCGAATTGGGCAACAACCCACTGAGACATTCTATTCCTTATCGTGACTCCTCTACGAGGACATCGACGGGTAATATAAAAGCATCCTTTTTTCGAAATAAAACCACGAAAGAAGAGAAGAGAAATAGGGTTTTTAAAAATCACTGCATCGCCACCTTTATTACATCTCTTCACTTTTTTTAATAACTCACTTGATATAATATGTTGGCGAAGCAAAAATTCTAAGGGAGTCGACTGAATACTTTTGTTTAATAGATAGATTTATGAAAAATATTATGGTGAAATTGTAAAAAAGGCCGGAAAATTCGCCTAGAAGGGGAGAATTCGAAAATACTACCGTAAGCGAACAATCACTGTCAGATCAAAAAAGAACGTTATAGCATAAAATCAATATTTTTCCACATCCAATCCCCGAGGAATAAACGGAAAGCGAAATGCGACAGCATAAAAATTGTGAAATTTTTTATAATTCCTCGCGATTGCATTTAAAATTAAATGATGGAATAATTATTTGGCGATGGAAACACCAAATATTGTTTTTTTGCATGTTTTTCCGTATTTCATAAAATTTTTCGTAAAATTTGAATAAAAACGAGGTTCCTCGCACTTTTTTTTCGCAAAAGAATTTTTCATTTCTTCATTTTTCTTTTAGAATTTCTTTCTTTTCGAAATAAGAACTGATGGGTGTTTTTTATTTTATGCGATAGACTGGATAATGGACATCGTTTGTCAGCAGTCAAGAGTGTATTATTACAGGCCTTGAATATGCTGATGATATGTAGTTCTTTTCGCTGATAGTGCTGAAATGCAAATAATGCTAGACAATGTGTCAACAACTGCAGCGAGAATCGGACTCAGAATCAATGTAATGAAACGAAAGTCCATTTGTATTTGATAAAATACCTATTTTTATCAATTTATCACCGGTTGAGGAAGTGCCAGACTTTAAATATCTTGGATCCACTCTAGTCGCGTTAATTCCTAAACCCTGTGACGGATGGCATCGAAATCGAGAGGCGCCAATCAAAGTCTGGACTGATATAGAATGATACAGGAAAGATTTTTAACATATCAATGGACCAGCGATATATGCAATGGAAAAATGAATAGCTTTTCTCAGCGATAGCACCGGACCAAACAGCTTACCCTGGTGGTCGGAGAAGTTAGCCATTAATTATGAGTACAGTTAGAAGAAGAATATTAGTTTTGGCCTACTTCTGATAGAACTATTTAAATTGTTTGACTATACAATCGTTTAAGGAAATATTTAAAGAAGTAAGGAAATAGCG